>JAJMAG010000104.1:0-72920 GCA_030564905.1 Geotrichum fermentans
CAGTCTAGGCCATTTAGACAATCAGCACCACCGCTAATGGACTCGGGTCCCCCGGGTATCCTGGCTGGCTGCTAACGTCTATAGAGTACGTAAACCGCAGTTGACATATAACAAATAATAATAATAATATGAGATACCAGCTACTAGTAGTTGAAGTCAATTTGAAACTCCGCCATTGTTTAAAGTTTAATCGGTGTTTTTGTTCATACACTGATTTGGCAACTCCCAAGGCTTATGTCACCCAGCAAGGCTTCAGGTTTTCTTCGGTGAAAGCTAGTTTTTCAAGTAGCCCAACCGCAAGGTGATGGCTTTTTCTGGAGCCCTCAAGACCAATAGTTAGGACCCTGGTAGATTCAAACAAAAAACATTTTGAGGGCTAAGAGGATCAGAAATTTATTTATAGTACCCAGGCGTACAAACTTTGAGCAACACCGGCAATTTTTGCCCCCGCATCCGGTAAACCCGCGAATACGAATACTACGAGCTCTAATTAGGTTTTCGACACCCCTTGAAATACCGGTGCCCCCACGTATACGGTGATCATGATTGCCATCGCATAGCAACATTTGAAACCCACTAGTAGACAATGGTCTTCGTTTTCTAAGGGGAATAATCATACCCCTTTCTTCAAATGTGACAGTTCGGAGTTGGCTTGACCTATTAGGGGAATACATTTACCTTTCAAAAATTGTGGGCAAGTTTTCGAGTTGTTTTCTGCTTCAAGTCTGCTTAGCTAGGGCTGATTGTCTCCTGAATTCAATCTCTCTTGTAACACTGAGATTTATGGAGATTGTTGAGAAAATTTAGCAAAATACAACTTATATAGTGAGTGATTTTTTCATGTAAGAATATAGTCTCTTACCATCAACGTATTTTGTATGCGTACTGTAGACAGTGGAAGTAGTATACTTGTAGATAAATCTTTTAATGATGCCGTTTGAACGATACGTCTACATACCACATATGTACTAAGTCAATAACTGTATAATGCCACGCGCCCATATAGCATAAGGAATTTAAGATAAAAAGAAGCCAGGTCCCACGTATTCACTTAAATATGAGTAAAAAGAGCCCTCACGCTTTGACTGGTTTAACCTCGGAGACATATAGCAGTAAGCAACGGCAGTGCTGGGCCTCCAATCAAACTCGACCCTGCAGTTTTCATTCCATGTCTTCACCAGCAAGAATAATAAAATGTGCTGGACTGGCCTGTTGTGAAGTGTAATAGCTACTAGTATGATCCACTTCTGTGAGTCACGTTTCTAGTATGAACTTGGGTTTACCGCTGATACATGAGAATTTCTCTTTGAAGATATTTTATTACCATTATTACTCATGTTATATATCAACTATGGTTTTTATATTCCCTAGACGTTGACAGCCAGCTAAAATCTCCGAGGGATCGAAGTTCGTTAGTGGCACTGATGTTCTGAGTGGTCTAGACGACATTTCCTTTCTCTTTTCTGTTAATATCTGCTCTTTCATGTTTTACCTACAAATGCATTGTTTTCAATGCTTATAGAGAGACGATTCGATGAAAAACTTCTCAGACTTGAACTCGCTACCTCCATTTGTAGGTGCTACTGAGCACGTATTTTCCAAGTTGTATTCTCCATGCCGACATTAGCCAGCATCCACTTTTTTCGGTTTAGAAGATCCTGTCTTATTGGGAGACAGAGCTGATTCTTGAGGAAATTCATTAACTTTTCCTTCTGTGGGTTTTTAAAACTTTTTTCTTTTTACTGTAAGTGATACGTAAGATGTTGATTTATGAGAAAAACAAATACATTCTGCTTCTTTTCAAGTAGTCGATTTTTATAACGTGCGCAAGATACATGTGTATGTCGCTAGTTAGCATCAAAGTCGTGATTTAGCTTCAAATTTTCCTTTTTTTTAGCTCTAGAGACGTCACTTCTGTAACAATTAATTGATGGAAACATTAAAAGAGCCTAAATGTTTGCTGAACAGCTGGATTTTTTTCCATCTGGGACGCATGAGAATCGAAATAATAATTACTGGTGGTTTATAGAAACTGGAACCCTTTACAGAGATAAGAGATTCAAATGCACACATTCATAGCTAGGTTTAGGCATGCCAAGTACATCTGCTGTACGTACGACTCATCAATATTGGTATTGATGCTCAAGTGCTTTTGACCGTTTTGATTTTTTTTTTGCGTTCTTAACTATCACATGCTAATAGAATAACTAGGCCATTTAGACAATCAGCACCACCGCTAATGGACTCGGGTCCCCCGGGTATCCTGGCTGGCTGCTAACGTCTATAGAGTACGTAAACCGCAGTTGACATATAACAAATAATAATAATATGATATATAGCTTTAGCGAGTTATGCTGGCTATGTACATGTCATACGTTCATACGTATGGATACCTTTGAATTTGAATATAAGAAAGCATGGAAGGTCTAGCTAGCGCAAGTCTAGTGCGCGAGTTGATTACAAAAACACCTGCTTAAAAATACCTAACTCCACGCAAATAATATATCAAATCTTTCCAGACTGTATCATGCATCTAGTTTCAAAGTCTAAAATCGTTTTCTATATTATTATTATTATTTGTTATTAATTGTCTGCTTTCTTCAAACTTCAAATTGATTTTCTAAATGATCAACATTTGAATGATCGATATGCTCCTAATTACGGTATTTCGATTTGATTCATTATTATTATTCTTGTTATCTATCAAATATGGCTCTTATTACGCCTTAGACGTTAGCAGCCAGCTAAGAATCGCGGGAGACCGGAGTTCGTTAGTGATGCTGATCGTGTTATAAATGATATCGATTTAAATAAAATGGCCCGTGCGGCTGACTCTGGCGTCTTATCAACACGCCTCGTTCTGGTATAAATGATAGTGTTTTACATAAGCACACTGTAAAGATGGCGCCTTGAGGAGTTCGACAACCGTACACGTGTACCGTTGGCATTTGAGAAGCTTATAATTAGCTATAGGTAACGTTCAGACATTCATGTATACATCCTAATTGGCCGCTTAGGGTCAATGCACTCTAAATATAGTGGCACGCTCAAAGGGTGGGCATGCAGCGGCCGCATCGCTCGTGAGTACCAGTTGACTGCTAAAGAGTACTAGAAACGCCCGCGTAAAGAAAAACAACTTTTGGCTCTGGAAGCTTAGAGCTTGAAAGTCGGCTGGCCACGGTGCTATCTAAAGCTCGCTAGAGCTCAGCCACAAAAATTTACAAATTCGAAACTGCATATGCGCATCATAATGCGTGTGTATCAATGCAAAACATGTAACAAAACCTCCAGCCTAGGCGCGCTGAAGCCGACGTCTTATAAGATATCCGCGGGTTAAATATGCATGTATGTGCGATGCAGAGTATATAGCTAAACTGGGTAAGAAATAAACGCCCAGAACCTTTTAGCCTTTTTTGACGTTGATAGCTAAATATACTGCAGTACATCAGCTCGAGGAGCTCTAGAGAGATATAATGATGATGGCATACTGTATAAATCTGTTTAGTTTCCCCGGGCACCGGGTGCCGTTTAAATGATACTATTCCGTGTACTTTTGACATTCGATCTCCAATTTACTACTACTACTATATAGAGCAACATTAAAGTACTTGCATATATAGGAGCAGCGCTTGTCAAATTACTACTATTACGAAAGCTATAAAATATTCCTGAAGCATAACATCAGCGTCATTCTATTTCTTTTTGGGTCTAGTACTACAGGTGCACATATATGTATTCCTGCTAGCTTAGCACTATATAGTACATGTACTGTACAGTACGTATACATTGGCTTGGAAGCTATAGTGGCTTTTGAATTCATGTTGATTTCATTTTTAACAAAGCATTTCAAATAACTTACTATTGTTATTATTCTTCAAATGTTTGTTGTAAACTCCATAACTTGAGCCAAAATGAAGCTATAGCTTGTGCCAACGTTATGTGCACATGTTCTCAAGTTGATACTATGCATGCCATGCACCGTACACGTATACATTTTTTACAGCGCGAACGTTCGAGAGCGCCCATGCGCACAGTAGGCGCCTAAAAGATCTAACATCTGTAATAACATTCAACATTTGAAATGTTATTTCAAAGCTGAAATTTAAGAAGAAATTCAAGAGAAACAACGCCTTTCCTTGAAAAAGAAAATGATAATTGTTTGTATCAAATACTGAGAGATCTATCATGAAAAATGCCGGCACGTGCATACGCGAATAAAACAGAACAACTTTGAAGCTTCTAATGTTGACTTTCTAGGTTCAAAGCTTAGAGGTACTTGGGAACGTTACAAACTTTTATTATAGATTTGCCCTTGTCGAAGATACGTGAGAGTCGCTAGCTTTCAGAGTTCGATAACATCTTAAATTTTTCACCAGGTTTTTATTCTTAAAATTCACTAATCAAGTTTAAATAGGCTAGGCCTAAAAAACTCTTTTGCTCTTAGTTTTAACCCTTTCATGCAGAATATGCAGCTGCCTAAACGGCGATGGTGATGACTGTGCCGTTTCACGCACTTTACGCACGCGAAGCCAGACGACTCCGACGGCTAAAGGATAGTAAATTTAGTTGATTAAGACAATCTTTTCGATATGATCAAAGGACAGGAATAAAAGGGCATTTGGTGTGGAACTCAGCTCAATCCTTGTATATATGGTGAGATATTCGTAATCCATAGGGTTAAAATTCAGAGGAGAAGAGTTTTTCTAAGCCCACCCTTCCAATATTACAGAACGATGATGATTTCTGTCAAAGCGTCTTTTGAAGCTTGAGTGCTGAAATAACGTGAAGGTTGCCCAGATCTATGGCCAAGTAAAAATTCTATACGCACTTTCACATGCTTGATGTTTTTGAGGTATAGAAAACTTACCGCCTTGATACGTACTCGACGAATGTTTGAAAATAAAAAAAAATTATGAGAACTCGAAGATCTTGAAGATCTCGAACTCGAAGTAAAAAAAAAAAAAAAAAAAATTCATAAAGTTCGAATGACAAATGTTGTCCTTGCAGATTCTGGAGCCTTGAAAGAACCCCAACAATTGCCAGTGAGTGAAACAAGGGAACCCCATTTAATTGCTAAAATTCATTCAAGTCTTCCAATACGGAAAAATTGATTTTGGCTAGCTATTAATCAACTTTCCAAATGATGATGAAATTTTCTTGGCTAATATTTGGTCGAGTAACGCGACGATATTGGTGTTAAACACGTAGAAGCAACGGCCCTGCAGAGACAACCAGGCCCTCTGAAAAGTTTTTGAAAGGAAGGAGACGGAGAATTTGAAAGAAAGTATGGCATTCTTTTGGTGACTGAAGTTCTTTCTCCTTAAGATTTGCATGCGGAGGCCTCCCATGGCAAAGAGGTCTATTGAAAAAAAATCTATAACTTAGAACACCTCTCGGCCATCTGCGAAAGTCATATTAGTTTTTCTTTGTGAGGAGGATGGCTGCTCGGCTTGTGCGAGAGAGCTTGGAACCATTACGTACGTTCACCAAAGTGCCCAGGTTTTAGAGTAAAGGTATTTTAAAACCCCAAAATTCGAGGGGTAAACTGATGAGATAATATTTAGGTACGCAAGTTGCACTAGTATTTGAATAATATCCCCGAGTTAGGGTAATACGCAAGTATTGAATACCTCAAGTCAATGAACGTAAATGGTGTGAGTTAGATTTAGAAGACGGAGTCAGTAGCTGCTCTTGGAAGTGGACGGCCTAGTAGTAATGGAACAGTTCAAGTTGCGTACGAAAGACCAGAGCAAGAAATTAAGGAAAAGTAGTGAAGAAAAATAAAAAAAGGAATAGAATTTGCTATCGTAAATTCTTGTAGTCGTACGTTGTGCAACCATCGTTACGCCTTGATATCGCAGATTCTTGTGGTATTTCAGCATCAGGTCACATTAAAGTAAATCACAATAAAGAATGAACTCTCGTCTTTTTAACAGGAGGAACGACCCTAGCTACAGTGATGACCCTTTGAAAAGTCCTCGACAAAAAGGAGACGGAGTACTCAGTGAAAATTGCAGCGTTCTTGGAGACTAACTTCAGCTCTACCCCTTGACGTTTTCACTTGAAGGGCCTCATGGCAAAAGGTCTTGGAAACTTCAAGGCGCTCGTCGGCCATCTGCGAAAATCACATCAGTCTTGCTTCTAGAGGTAACTGGCGGCTCGACTTGTGTGGGAGGGAGCTTGTAACCATATGGACTACGTCACCAAAGTGCCCAGGTTTTAAAGGATTCGAAGCTTAAGGCTCCTTTGAAACCCTAATTCGAGAGGGAAATGTCAGGTACTACTACTAGTAGACCACAGATCAGCACTAACGACCCGCAATCCTTTGGAGATCTCAGCAAGCTATTATAAAAAGGCCTTGTTGAAAATGTAATAATAAGAGCAAGGCCAAAAAAAATATTACGAAATATTCGAGTGCTTATATCACGTACACCACGTCACTTGATTTCCAAGTACTGTTATTATTAGCGCAAAAACCAAGTATAAATAGACTTCAAATAGTAGAAGGGGCTAGCTCTGAATCCAGCCATGGAGACACATCAATTTTGATGACATTCCACTGTCCATTGTGCTAGTAATATCCTCCGCGTGCTGTTTTTTTTTTCATGGCGCTAATCAACTTGAACTTGAATTTTTCCGCAGGTATGTGCTATGTAATTCATTTTTTGGATTTCCGCACCGCCGTCCCCCTGAATTACTATAAAGAAAACAGAGCAGTGATCGCCAAAGCAAGGATCCAATCTTCAACCCCATTCGAAACAGCTGTGCCAGTTGGTTAGTACTAGTACTCCGAATTTTTGGTTTTATGTTAGGTCTGCCATAAAGCCCTTTGCAAAAGCAACAAAAAACATCCTCATGGTTGCTACGTAGTACGCCCATTGTTTGCGAGGTCAACTGGAAGCAAGAACGGGGCGCGCGTGATATTCAACTTTCTTCGAGTTAACATTTGAAGCTCAAAGTTTCTCGTGTGCTTGGTCTGATAAACTTCAAGCTGAGTGCCTATAACACTATATGAGACCTTCCATTATATTTTTTTCTGAATTCGTGCACATCAATAGTAGTGATTATTATTTATTATTATTCTTGTTAAGCATGTGTATCAACTATAGTTTTTATATTCATCATGTATACGCTAGCAGCCAGCTAAGGACCAGAGTTCGTTAGTGGCACTGATGGTCTAGACGACATGGCGTTTCCCCTCAAACAGTTTCAACTTCTCCAAAGGATCCTTCTGGGTTTGAATTGGTGGTCGTTTGGTGATGTAGTGGTTCCAAGCTCTCTTTCGCGCGAGCCAGTCTCTTCTCATCTTTTTTCTATTTACACTTTTAATTTTTCAAGTTCCTCTGGTACCCACGGCTCTCTTAAACTAGGCCCTCACTCGAGCAAGTCGACTTTTAAGTTAGCAAACGACAGACTATATTTATTCATAATTAAAATTTAATATTACGTAGTGCCTTGTATTTCCCGTACGTAAGAATTTTTTTTGCCATCATGAGGCATCCGGACTTAAAACACCGACGGAGATAAAACTTGTCGTTTTTCAGCATACAAGTACTAATTCAGTTATCCTTGTTATATATAAAATATGGCATTTATTCTTCTCAGGCATTAGCAGCCAGCTAAGATACCCAAGAGACCGCCGGCCTTTCGTTAGGGGCACTGATGGACTAAATGGTCTAGACGACATTCCCCCCGAACCGCCCTTCAAAAAACCTTCAATGGACTTAGACCAACACAACAAACAATATGATACTAATAGCAAGTTTGAGCTTTATACATGTGCACATGGAGCCGGTGCATCCGTAGTAGTACCTAGGCTTTAGGGGGGACATAAACCAGATTTATCTGTCTATAAACCCCTCAATGGGCTCTCATGCTTCAAGTTGAGATTTCTTTCGGATCTTCGAATGTTCTTCACGTCGCTGTATCAAAAAATTTGGGCTGCCGCTACCAATCCAGTAAATACATAGGTACTTAAAATCGTGTTTTGTTGTTATTATCTTGTTATATTGAACTCCAATCCTTTCAAGTTAGAGATCTTAGCTTGCTGCTAAAACGTCTGAATGAATATATGCTAACGGATAAGGAGTATAAGAACCATAGCTGATATATAACAAGAATAATAACATGGATATATAGATTCAGAACAAGAAGCTCCTTTAAATTCCTCCTAATGTTTACTCTTTAGTGCAGAATACGCAGCTGCATAAACGACAATGGTGATGCCGGCCCGTGTCATTATATGCACTGTACGCACACGAAGCCAGTCTACTACGGCGGCTAAAAAATAGTGAATGTAGTCAAATCGGAACACTCTTCTTGATATATAGTAAATGATTAGAATAAAAGGGCATTTGGTGTGCAACTTAGCTCAAATATTGATTGGTAAAATGATCGTAATTTCAAAGGGTAGAAATTGAGACGAAGGAACTTCTCTACCCTATTAAAAAAAAGTAGTGGATAAATTATTCTAATCATTCCCGACATCAATTGATTACAAAAATTTCGTTTTGACGCCCGACGCCAGATTCGAATGCATCGGGGCTACCTTGGAACAAATCCAATACTGACGGAACCCTCGACGGAGTCATCAGTTACTTCTCAAAAACACAGTTGCAGGGTTCAGGACTCAACTACAATGTTTTAGGAGCAAGGGTTCCTCGCCGTCATTACAAAGTAGTTGATAAATTACAAGAATAACAATAAATTCAAACAAAGCAAATACGAGCTGGTGTTTATATCGAGCTTATATTGCAACGCGAGACCCAGCATTCAATATATACATGTACAGTACATGTATTATAAGAGCCTGTCTATAGCACAGTTGTGCGTCAAGCCAGACGAACTCGAAACAAAGTACAAAAAAAACATGCATAAATATGTGGGCACCAAGAACATTTGAATGATATAGAGTAATTAGCCTTTTTTTTATATATTTTATTGTTACTTTGTTAGCAGAAAATTCTAGCCATCATGCAGTCTTTGTCTGATGATATTTAACAATATACAGTGTATGTAGCTTCCTTCGAATCTTTAAGAAAATGCTTAAA
Organism: Geotrichum fermentans; assembly: GCA_030564905.1. Taxonomy (NCBI): domain Eukaryota; kingdom Fungi; phylum Ascomycota; class Dipodascomycetes; order Dipodascales; family Dipodascaceae; genus Geotrichum; species Geotrichum fermentans. Next base: position 9,051 of record JAJMAG010000104.1, read on the forward strand.
CTGTCCATGATATTGCCAGAAAATACGTATGTAGATAGCATCATGCATTGATTTACGTACACTGATCTGATCGCAGCTGTCGGCCCCCGCCGGCCGAGTTAGTTTGGGCCCGGGGGAGATCTCAGTTTGGCTGCTAATACGTCCGATGCAATCAATATTAATTTTTATTATTATTATTATTATTATTATTTGTTATATATATCAGTACTATGGTTCATGTACTCCTTAGGCGTTAGGTTGGCAGCCAGCTAAGATCCCCGGGGCACCCGAGTTCATTAGTGGCGGAAAATTTTGAGTTATCAATATCAATATCAAAAGAAAAAAAAATTCAAGACTTGAAGATCATAGCAATTTTAGCATATATGGGCAGCTGTTAGCAATTGACAACCAGATAAAGCAGCAAGCGTTTATAGAAGGCTAGGCAACTGGCTATACACGCTTCAAATTTCATATACATTGCGCAGGTGCCACCGAATGAGCAGGTGTACGTACATGTACTTGCGTGGCATGGGCCAAGACGACGATTCAACGTTATTGGAGGTGCATGTAGTACGCGGTGCCCATGAAAAAAAAAAAATTTCTCAAAACAGAAAAGCAGCGTATTCACTGTTCAAGTTGGTCCATCACGATCAACATTTCAACACTTTTGTATGCGAGAGATTAGCCAACATCGATTGCTTGCACTGCATACTTAATTAAGCGAGGCCGGTCGCAGGAAGCTAGTCCTAAAGCGCACAAACTCAAGGAAACATTGAGCTATATACATGTATGTGGTTATAACATACATGTATTTATGGCATTAGTTGGAAGCACTACTATGTAGTGCTCAAGCTTCAGATTTGAAAACGAACAGCTGAAGAACTTTGAACGTTACATTTGAACGTACTGTACGTTACTTCTTTGACCTTGACGCACTATAGTGAGCGAGTGGCTAGTACATACAGCGCGCTAAGCTTCGAAAGTGTCATGACGGACCAACTCCGGGACGTATACACACGTTGGTCTGGGGAGAGCCATATGTAAGACTGCAGCCGGGTCCGTTGTGCACATAAGTGTGGTGCAACCCCAAGGCAAGGCAAGGCGACGAATCAATGAAAAATAAATAAATAACATAACGGCGTTGCTAGATGCAAAAGTCTTGACTGAACCTACATACGCTGTATACATGTATACGAAAACATATGCATACGTAGCTATAGTACTGTCAACATGCATTTTTGACCTGTTAAATTTTGACTTGAGCTCGGGCGTGTGGTGAACAGCTACAGTAGTACTATGCCAAAACAGAACATAAGACATGGGCCCAGCGGGTAGGATAAATTCGTACTGAGGACTGGGCTTATGTCTGATGGTGCAAGTATTAAATGTATAAAATTTTGTTGTCTAGTAATTGTTCCCCATACTGTATGTGGATTTGATTTTGCTGTTCTATTATCACACCTTCAAATGCTGAATACACAAACTCTTTGTGTGTCCCAAGAAGTACTTTGCAGTTTCTTAGTATTGCCCCACATAAGTTGCATTAATTTGAACTCGGCCGAATCGCGATCGATCGCCAATTGAGCTTCAAATTTATGTTTCTACTGCTGCTTAGTAGTGGAGAGTACTATCATTGATACTCAAGTGCTAGTTATAATAAATTCAAATGTTCGTAGTGAGGCTATTGTAGTACGCCGCGTGGCCGTGACCACGGGGCCGTTGGCCTAGAACTCCTTTCAAACAAGGAGATCTAGATACACAGTGGTGCCAATTAATAGCACTTGAGTGGTGTCAGTTAATCTAGAGCTAGCTCCATACATGAACAATGGTGGAAGGATAATTGGTCCGGAAGGCGCCGAGCCAAGCGTTATAACTCAGAATGATGCATCATGATCGCAAAACATACGAGACACATGCGGGCCTAGGTAGGCTTCAACGTTTGCCTAGCTTTGCAAGTTCAAATGCTGAGTTCAATATTTGAAATCCCCTTGTCCTTGTGAAGTTCAAACGTTTGCTGAGATTCATATGGGTACATGGGAAGTGTGCACTCGGAGTAGTAGTAGGCAGAGAGATAGGTAGTACAGAGTAGTTGTGAGTAGAGCCTTCAGGCCACAAGCAGACTCAAGCCTTGAAGGTGCTGAGATTTAAACTCGCTTTGAATTTCTTCAAAAGGTCTTGCTTGCATACCGTGCCATCAATTGATGAGCGCGCGTCCATCGACTCAAATACATGTGCACATCGCAAACCAGCCATAGCAGCGCCGGTCATTGCTATGTATGTAGATTGTGCTCGATCGAATTTGAGTAGAGTTGCTTTACTAGTAACATTTGAAGGGCGCGCTAATGTTGAGCAAGCATTGGGTCCCGTGTCAAGGCGCTCGAGTTCTGGGCCCCCTGCCGATTAGAAGATCAATTTTTATTATTATTATTATTTGTTATATGTCAACTGCGGTTTACGTACTCTATAGACGTTAGCAGCCAGCCAGGATACCCGGGGGACCCGAGTCCATTAGCGGTGGTGCTGATTGTCTAAATGGCCTAGACTGTCTAGACGATCAACAATTAAATTTTGTTAAGAGAGTTCAGCCTCCTTCATGGCCATGGCAACGGCGGTAACAACGGAGGCGGCGACGGCCGGTGAGAGATTCACGAAGGCGAGCCGAGACCATTGAAGGGCGAGAATTTTTTTCACTTCACATTCAATGTCGTTGCTGAAAGGGAACCAGTTGCCAGTGGTGATCGTGTGTGTGTGAAGCCTAGGCCTACGGTATATGATACCAGTGACGCCTAGCTACCCAAACCCATTGCAAGGCACCGTGGGTATTCACCTCAGTATGTAGCCCAAGTACACATATGGAGCAGAGTTACCTGGATATCGATCTCGAGCTCGCCCGGCCGGGGTGGTGTGGAGTGTGTGTGGAGAGCACTCGAGTGCAGTTGGTACCGGCGAAAAGGGAGCTCGTTCCAGATAATAAACGGCACGAAGGTTGAACCGAGGCAGAGAGATATCATTATTCATAGTACTGGCAGTGTCATGATGTCAGTTTGGCTGGAATGCCATGTGTGTTCAATGTTGTTTGCGTTTACTATGTGAGTGATTATATGCCAGATAAATGTTGACCCCTGAAAGGCTGAAAAGTCTGTCTGTTGGGGTGTTTCGTGATTGACGTCCTGGGAACAGCCTGAGGCCATGAGAGTTTGGATATAGCTGGAGAATTCAGCAGCAGCAGCAGCAGCTTGGATGCTTTTTGGTGGTTGATTGGCATGCAACTGGCATTATTATTTCCTTGGCGGCTGATGATGTCTTGAGGGCTGGACTGGCGGTCTGTTGGCTGGGCCCGCTGGCTGGGCGTGTGGACTCGAGTGCTTCTAGTTGCCGCCACGATATTCGCCTGCTTGGTTTTTATTGTGATATTTGCGTCAAGAACGGGCCGGCAGCTGCGTAGACACAGTGGCGGCTGCGTTAGTGCCAGAAAAAACCAAAAAAAGTGATCAGCTGGCCAAGCGAAAAATGCCCCATCGGGCAGCTGCAGCAATGGATTTGGAGCGTGGCCAGCGACGTGTGCGTTGTCGACGCGCGCGTACGTAGAGAACCGGCCGGTAGGGGGCCCATCAGGATGAATCATTGATGACATGAAAAGGATGTGGAACAAGCGGTTGGGACTCAGAAACAAGCACTGAGGCCGTCAATATGAGTAGCAATCATTGGAGAGAAGAGCACTCTACTTGGACTACGATTGATGGGAGCTCATGTTTGATCCCCTCGAGTGCAATGGAATATTCAGCTTGCACATCAAGTGTGTTGGCATCAATGCTGGTTGGCTGTTGCTTTGGAATTGATAACGTATACACACATGTACTGTAATCAGATGAAAAAACACAGATCTGATAAACCTAAAGAGGAAAATACGAGCACTAGTAGTAGTGGCTACATACTTCAGGAGCAACCGCTGGAATCAATATCCACACGCGCCAAACAATCGAGAGTGAAGCGAGTGCTAATGGTAAACAAACATTGAAACAACGGTGAATCCAATGACAGATAATTAAAACCACTTGAACTTTGTTGCCATGAAACTCAAGCACCGAAGCCTGTCATGATCAGCCTAAGAGCGTTGATTGTTCCAACGGTTTCTTAAAAGGGATCTCATCTGGTGCATTCTTCTTCCTCAGTGTCATCACCCCCACCATCACCACACGCGTACCTTTCCCAGTGCCCATAGCTGGGGTGAGAGCTCTTTTGGTGTTTAATTACTCCTTCAAAAAGTGTTTAATGCTCAGTGCTGTCAATATTGCTCCTTCATTCTTCTCCTTCTAGATTGCAATGTTGTTGTTTACTTGTGATGATGATGGTCTCCACTGGCCTCTCCAAGATCCAGAACTACGCGATTTTCTCCGGAACTCGGAACTCTACTTTTGTCCCTTGCGGTTCATGTTCTATAGCGATATCGCGGTGAAAAACCAGCAACCAGTGGGCGACGACCGGGTAAGTTTTCGTCTTTTTACATGATAATAATACGGCAGCATCATCACAAGCGCGCGCTTAGGCCGGGGGCGGCGGTGAGAATCCGGGGAAAAAAACAAAAAAAAGCCACTGGCAGCGCGTAAGATCGATCGAATGGCGTTTTTGTAGTGATATCATGGCACGAACGGCAGCCTATGCCCGAAATAGGGCGAACTGGAGTAGCCACGAAAGGGACTCGCGCTGGGTTTCACAGCTTCTCGGAAGCAGGTGAAGCAGGTGAAGCAGGTGAAAAATCGCAAAAAAAGAGTGAAAAATTATAGTCGAGCGAAAAATACCAAAAAAAAATAAAAACAGTACACAAAGCAGACATGCCATACATACACACATGTACAGTCCGATATACTATACAGCTCACATTGTTGTTGCCAATTGTCCGAAAAGGCTCTTGATCATATATATAACTATTTCATCGCCAACCTCCTCCTTCTCCTTCTTCTTCTTCTCCTTTTTCTCTTCGCTTCCCGTTCCAAGAACGCGTCCTCTTCTCCAGCCTCTCATTACTCCAACTCCTCCAGCTTCTCTGCGTCGTCGTCTCTCTAGACTCCACGCCTACCATCCTTCACGTACGTATCTCCCACCCGTCACTCGTCTCGGCAGTCTCCAGACTCTTTGCACCACGAGCATCCCGCTGACCTCTCTAGGCTCCTACCTAGCCATTCTACCTGCCAACAGCCCTCTCAATACCCTCGCTACAAAAGGCCACTTTGAACTGTTCGAACTGTTTCATTTCTTTTCGCTACATGTTCAATTTCCTGCCTTGTAATTAAAAAAAAAATCCCCAAAAAAAAAAAAGAATCAACAACTCAATCCACTGTGAGAGTTGCACTAATACTCCATCTGATCAAAAGACCCTAAATACAAACTTTAACCATGGAAGCTCCTTTACCTGCTCAATGCCCGACCTCATCCTCTGAATCGTCGTCACTTTTAGCGCCGACCAGCCAAAACACGGTTGAAAGTTTAGCTACCAAGGGCTCTGCCACGGTCCCTGCCACGGTCCCTGCCAAAGTCTCTACCAAAGCCTCCGCAGTGTCTTGCTCCAAAACCAACACCGCAACGCCGGCCGTCCACCCGGCACCGGTCCCGCGACAAGCCACCAAGTACGTGCCCATCCGGCCTTCCTTTCGGCCGTTGCTGCCCAAACCCTTGGCGGCCATCGCGCCTGCATCCAGCGCCGCTCCCGGACTAGTCGGACAAAATTCCGCATTGAAACAAACCCCAACCCTGTGCACGGCTGGCTCCGGTGCTGGCCGTAGTGCTTCTATAACTATCCACTCCATCAACATCAACATCAACAACAAAACCAAGGCTGCGGGCAAGGCCCTCAAGAAATCCTCTGCCTCGGCAAAGGAAAAGATCTCCAAGACCCCTGCAAAGGCCAAGAAAGCCACCAAAGCCGCCTCCAAAAAGTCATCATCGACGACCATCTCTGCATCTGCCACGACTGCCGCCATCATCTCTAATGACCCCCATAATGCCTCTTACGACTCTGCAACAACGACCAAGACCAATAAAATGACTCTCACGACCAAAGTGAAGCGCACAGTTGCGTCCACCAAATCACAACATCCCGCCATCATCCCTGATTCAGTCTCGCCCGCTAGCCTGGTCACCAAGCGATCAAAGTATTCAGCTGGCTCGGGGCTTTCCGAGGACATTCTTTCGCACCTCGCCCTCTCCGAGGACGCGTCTGATTTGCTCTCTTCTGCTATTAAGTCCCTGCCTTCGCCACACTCTTCGCCGTGCTCCTCGCCGTCCTCCCCGCTCGAGTTGCTGGACAGTCTCGATATCGTGCCTACCAACACTCCTCCATTGGACGACTGGGCTTCAATAACTGCCGACGAAATCCTGGCGGCCTCCACTGAGGAGTTCTTCTGGCTCTCGCCGGAGTCCACGGCCGCCTCTGACAGCCTTTCAACCGACTCTGGGATGGACTCGCTTAATCTTTCTCTGGCTGAGTCGTCTCCGGAAGCCAGTCTGAGCGACCTGGACGATTTCTACAAGAATGAACTCAACCTTGATGACGACATCTCCAACTACCTCATGGCCTCCGAGGGCAAGGACATTGACATGAAGATGAGCGAGCCCCAGATCGACCTGTCATTTGCGCCCGAGCCGTTTTGCGCCTTTGAGTTCTCTCCCGAGCCCGTGAGCATGGAAACCTCGGATCCCTATGGATTTCTGGATCTTGGCATCAATATTTAGACAGGGACTCAAAAATACTAATCAAAAAATTCCAAAACGCAAACGAATGCTGTAGCGACCGTCATGCAAAAAATTCACATGCGAAATCTGCGCTCTGCAATCAACAAGACAAAGACCAGTGACCCTCGTGAGCATTAGCCCAAAGCGCTATATTTGTATATATAAAAAAAAAGAAACATGAAATGTGAAAAAAATAAAAAACTATAATGCAATCTTTAGACTTTTATGAAACCTTTGGATCCGGAGAAATTAAAATGAACGTGAAAACACGTTTTTCCATTTTCCGAGTAGACGGTGCGCAATCATACTGGAATTTTGAAACCCGGGGGCCTCTCTGCCTTGCGAATTCAATAAGTACCGATTGTAAACTCTTCAAACGTGCGTTTAAGACCTGACACCATGTCTTTGCCCCCCACTGCTTCAGCGTTTTTCAAGTGTCTGCGATGTTCTGAACAATCGGACGCGCAGTTGTGCCGGCCGCTCTCCTTACTCAGATTAATTGATGCGCGGGCGGGTCCCTCCATTATGCTGTCAAAACAGAATTCCCTTCCCCCCCCCCCCCAAAAAAAAACGGATCTTAAATTAGAAAAACTAGAAAAACAGATCAACCTTTTTTAAACACCCAAATAACCCACACAAACATAAAAAAAAAAACGACTTCTTGGATCTATAGGACTCTTGATCCATTTGCCACTTGTCTTGTTGAAAAGCGCCCAAACTTACGAAAAGACCACGAACAACGATATGGATGCAAAGGCGGCGTTTGAGAATCTCTGCAAAAAAACATGGTCGGTGCAAAATGAAGAAGTGAGTCGAGATCCGCCCCCCGCCCCCTCCCCCATGTTTTTTTTATTATTACTAGAACTGGATAGCACTTTGTTTCCCTGTTGATTTTGGATTCGATCGCGACCACTCACCGCTGAATTATACAAGCGCTAACGCATTGTTCTATGGTTATAGATACTTAGGGGCCCTTACACATATCTCAACAAGGTGCCGGGCAAAGATATGCGCAGTAAGCTGATCCAGGCGTTCAACACGGTGCTCAAAGTTCCGGAGGACAGCCTGCTCATCATCAGCCAGATCGTGGGCATGCTGCACACAGCATCTCTTTTGTATGTTTGGATTTTGCTCCTCCCCACTTTCCTTCCTTCCTTCCTTGCTTGGCTAACTGGATCAAAAAAAAAAGAATCGATGATGTAGAAGATTCGGCGGTTCTGAGACGTGGATTTCCAGTGGCGCACAGCATCTTTGGAACCGCGCAGACGGTGAATTCGAGTAACTACATTTACTTCCAGGCCCTGGAAGAAGTGCTGAAGCTGCAATGCACAGAGGCAGTTGCGATTTTTACAGGTATGGCTGACTTGGAGATAAGGGCCCGAAAGAACTAACTAAAATGTGCGCAGAGGAGCTGGTGAACCTGCATAGAGGCCAAGGGCTTGATCTGTATTGGCGTGATACCTTAGAATGCCCCACGGAAGAGGACTACCTGGAAATGGTCAATAATAGTATGTTAATGCCACACATTAGGTCTTGCTAGAATGAGAGACCCAGCTGACCACCGATGGATAGAAACTGGAGGACTGTACCGGCTCGCAGTGAGGCTGATGCAAAGCGTCAGCGCAGTCAAAATGTGAGTACTTTCAAGCCATACGTATCCATTGATCTCTCCCTGTTACTAACGGGTACACCTTCCAGCGACTTGACTGCACTCGCCAATCTATTTGGCATCATTTACCAGATCCAAGACGACTACCTCAACCTGCAATCCAAGAACTACTCGACCAACAAGGGCTTCTGCGAGGACCTGACCGAGGGCAAGTTCTCCTTCCCCATCATCCACAGCATCCGCAGCGATCCTTCCAACAAGGAGATCCTCAACATTCTGAAGCAAAAGACGCGAGACGTCACGCTGAAGGAGTACGCCGTCAATTACATGAGGACGCAAACAAATAGCTTTGCGTACTGCAAGACGGTCATTAAGAGCTTTGACGGGCTCGCGCGCGCCGAAATCGCGAGGCTGAGAAATGGATCGGACGCAATCGAGACTGAGCAGCTGGAAATGATTCTATCGGTTATACTTAGCATAAACTAAGTCAAAGAAGAAGAAGAAGAAGAAGAAGAAGAAGAAGAAGAAGAAGAAGAAGAAGAAGAAGAAGAAGAAGAAGAAGAAGAAGAAGAAGAAGAAGAAGAAGAAGAAGAAGAAGAAGAAGAAGAAGAAGAAGAAGAAGAAGAAGAAGAAGAAGAAGAAGAAGAAGAAGAAGAGGATGGCTTTTGGCATGTAACTTATTATTATATTATTTATTCAATGTCATGTATTTTTTATTTTATTTTCACGTATGAAGTCCCTGTAAGCCCAGAAAGAACTAATTGGGCTTAAAAGTGAAGCAGGGAATTTCTCCCATACAGATGCCTGTTGATTACACGTACCAATTTTTTTTTTACCCCCAACTTTTTGTCAACGAACCAAAAAAAAAAAAGGAATAGCCTTCGCAAGACGCCCACAGTGTATATAAACCATGAGCTCTACGTCTGTGGCTGGAAAGCGCCAACCGCCACCTAGACAGCGAAAACATGCTGCTGCAGCGACAGCGTCGACTTCGCCAATTGCCGCGACGGGCAAGTCCAAATCAAAGACCAAGAAGGCTTCGGCCAGCGCCAGCGCCAGCGCAAGCACAGGCACCGACACCACTACCAGCCACCATGGCCGCGCAAGGTCCAGCAGCAGCAGCGCGACACTGCTGTCAGGCAGTAACATAGATAGCCCGTTGCGAGACACGCCGATCAGCGATTTCCTGTCACCGTTCCGGCCGGCGTCCTCGCAGTGGGGCGCCCGGTACACGTTCGTGTCTTTCGCGCTCCTCATGAGGCTGGCCGTCGGGCTGGGCCCTTACTCGGGGTTCGAGCAGGAGCCGCTGCACGGCGACTTCGAGGCCCAGCGGCACTGGCTCGAGATCACGTACCACCTGCCCATGAAGGACTGGTACTTCCACGACCTGCAGTGGTGGGGGCTCGACTACCCGCCGCTCACGGCGTACCACTCGTGGTTCCTGGGCGCCATTGCGAACTTCCTCAACCCGGCGTGGGTCGCCCTGTACGAGTCAAGGGGCTCGGACGATTACGACCTCAAGTCGTTTATGCGTGCGACGGCGCTGTTCAGCGAGCTCGCCGTGTACGTGCCGGCCGTGATCTGGTTTGTGCGCTGGGCCTGCAAGCGTCAGGGCCAGTCGCCCATTGCGCAGAGCATTGCGGCGGCGGCGATCCTGTTCCAGCCGGCCCTGATCCTCATTGACCACGGCCACTTCCAGTACAACTCGGTCATGCTCGGTCTCACCCTTCTTGCAATCGTGAATGTGCAGTACAACAATTGGCTCACAGGAAGCTTTTTCTTTGTCCTCAGCATTTGCTTTAAGCAGATGGGGCTCTATTACGCACCCGTCATTTTTGCCTACCTCCTTGGCATCTGCGTGTTCCCGAGAATCAACATCATGCGCCTCATGGCCATTGGCATCATCACGCTGTCAACATTTGCGCTCGTGCTCGCCCCGCTGTACATTTCAGGCGGGCTACCTGTTCTCACCCAGTGCGTGATCCGCGTGTTCCCCTTCTCGCGCGGTCTTTGGGAGGACAAGGTTGCCAACGTCTGGTGTACGCTCAACACGTTCATCAAGCTCAAGACGCTCTTCACGGGCGAGCAGCTGCAGAGACTGAGTCTTGTTGCCACGCTTGCCGGAATCGCGCCGCCCATGGCTATTATATTCCTGTACCCCAAGAAGCACCTGCTTCCGTGGGCCTTTGCCGCGGGGTCCTGGGCGTTTTTCCTGTTTTCCTTCCAGGTGCACGAGAAGTCTGTTTTGATCCCGCTGATGCCCACGACGCTCTTGATTGCCGGCGGCGGCCGCAGTGCGAAGGACCGCAGCATTCTTCCCCTGGTGTTTTGGATCAACAACGTGGCCATGTTTTCGCTGTGGCCGTTGCTGTCGCGCGAGGGCCTGCAGCTGCAGTTTTTCGCCATGACGCTGTGCTGGAACTGGCTGGTTGGCAATTTCAACTTCCTGCTGCACAACTGGCCCTGGCCCAACAGCGAGTACCAGCTGCGCACGCACCTGCTTCCCTCGAACGGCGTGTTTTGGCGGGTCATTGTTGTGGCCTCGTACGCCGCCATGGCCCTGTGCCATGTGCTCGAGTGGGTCTGTTTGAGCAAAACACTGCCCATCCCCCGTGGGGCCGCCGCTGCCCTCGTCGAAGACGTGCTTGGTCCGCTCTTGCAACGGTTCCCGGATTTGTTTGTGGTGCTCAACGTCTCCATTTCGTGTGCATGCTTTGGCCTGTTTTGGTTGTGGAATTTGTATAAACTGTTTCGTCTTCGCAACACCGAAGACTAGACTAGACCAGCTAACTTAGCTAGTAGCTGATCCTGAACTTTTGACATCCATCATATTGGTCTACAATCTCAATCCCCATAAATTAATTGATTATAATATCACATTCACCATCAAAATTTTGAGACGAGTATGTGTATATATTTGGCTAGTATGTAGTTGATTAATGTTTGGAAGTTGACCATGCAACACATTTATACTTATAACCTCACACACTCTCTCGTTTCTGGTAAAACCTTGAAAGGTGAAAAAGACTCATTGTATCACAAGTTAGAGAATTAGGACAGAATTTTCTTTGCAACAGGTATACTTTGTTATATCGCAGTTACAAATCTTTTATATAGTTGAGAGGCTTGTGGCCCACAAGCGAACCTCGACAGACAATAGAAAAAAACATCTGCCATGGATTATTTAAAATGGGTCTTTTCTTCTTCTTCTTCCGGCCATTTATGTAGTCAACAAATGGATGAGAATTGTAAGCTACTTGGTATTCCGGAAGTTGTATGTAAAATATGTGAAGAAGAAAAAAGAAGAATTTTTCACGCGAAAAAATACACATTTATAGCAGTCTAAAATATAGTTTACCCGGCCCCAGATCTGCAGCGAGGGTTTCTTGAAAACTCAAGTATCAGCCGCACCATTTAATTTTCCCAGACTCTCGCAGTTTGGTAGAGTGATGCCTTCCTTCAAGCGTCTGTTCGAGTTGAACAAGCCCCATTGAGTCTCCCATTTCTGATCATGGGTGTGGAAAATTACCTTCCACGGTTCATCAAAGGCTTCAAACCAGTACCAGCCAATGTTGTTGCTGTTTTCACTAGAACAGACCCAGTCGTCAAGCAGAACCTGAAGCTCTTTGATTCCTGCAATGGAGCCCCAGAGTTGTCCACCTCCGGAAGGCCAACCAACCTCAGAAATGATAATTTTTGACGGCACTCGTTCCCACTCACTCATGTCCAGCAAAATTTGCTCGTATAAAAAGTCATACGTCCATTTAGTAGAAACGTTGACAGGGACTCCGCCAAAGAACGGATGGATATTAGCAGCAAGAATATCAACATGAGAAGCAAGCTCGTAGTTCCACTTTGCACCAATCTCTGAAGTCCCAACAGGGATATCGATGTTTTTAGCCTTTAAAAAGGACTTGGTTGATTCAATATGCGCAATCAATTCCTCTTGGCTCATGTCTTGCCTAAAGAGCACTTCATTTCCAATTAGAATAGAATCAATGTACTTTGAGGGGTATGTTTGAACTATTCTTTTCATATCTCTCATTTGCCTCCGACTGCCCTCGTATGATCTGTCTACCCATACGCCAAGTGAGAGAGTCATGTTGACCTCCAAATCCCTAATGGCACGCAACACATAATCCGCCTGCCTGCAATCTGTACCATATAGTCTAATCTTATCAGTAAGTTGCGATAGAATTGCAACATCTAGTGTGACATCCCGTTGGGTGGAGCCACAAGCTGGGTGCCTAATGTATTAGCTATCATATCATTCTCGCTTTTTTCGTCTTACTGAACGCTTAAAGGAGCGTAATCAATCCCGTAAAAGATTTTGTGCAACGCAGGATCGTTCAAGAGACGCCTCACCTCTGGATCGTTTCGAGTAATTCTGTCCAACACTGGGGCGCCATCTTGCTCAATATTACCTGCTTGCTGAGTTTCTGTAGCAGGGATGTTAGAAGGGAGTTGGCTGGACGAAATTTTAAAGTATGCCCTAATGTTGTTAGATACTAAATATTACTCTGCCTCCCTTGAACTTACACTCCAGTGTAAATATTAAATGCAAGTGAGAAAAGAAGCACTACTGCGAGGAAAATGAACGCAAGTCTTAGTCTCGAAAATGTCGGAGCATCGTCCAATGGGGCTTTCATGGTGGCCGGCATATTAAAAACAGTCTTTTCGTCCTTAATCTCGTCGTCTCCGTCTATCTCAATGTGATCATCTTCTTCAGAATCAAAATCCTCCCCAACAATGTAGACCGACTCAGACGTGCCGGCAGTTGTTGGATCATTTTCGTCTTCCGCCTCTACTCGTAGCTCTGCAGCTCTAGCAATTCGTTCTGCGTCAAGCGAAGTCAGTTTTGATCCTTTCTGGATTAGCTCCATGTGATCGTCGGCTGCAAAAGTTAGAAATGGTCACAGAACGAGGCAATAGTACCAACCAGACAAAGATATACTCTCAGGCATTGCGTTATAGAAAGGAGTACCAGTAGACTTTACAGAAAATCTATCTGCAATGGGTGTTCGCGATGACCTGCGCTTAACCCTATGTCCAGACGAGGCAGAATCAGCATTCATTTTGGCTTCATAGAGCTCTGAAGAGATGATATTGTCTTCAGAGCTGGAGTCGTCCATCCCACCAGCAAACTGTGACTTGTCCATATGTTCTTCACTATCCACTTCGCTGATTACTGTCAACGATTTTGTGGACGCATGCCGAGTGATTGAACTCTTGTCTATATGGCGACTGTCGGTGTGTTCCACAATAACTTCTTCACCTTTAGGCGGATCCTGGACCAAATATTCTTGAGGAATTTGTCTTGGACTGTTCACCAGTCTAGACCATGGCTTTTTGCCGCTCGAAGGGCCACTGTCGCTCATTTCTTGCTGATAACTCTTTGCTAAATCACTGCAAAGAGAGTAGTAAAAACCTGCAAGCAATGTGGAGGTTGACAAAAGTTTTCTGATCCATTTTGTCACATATACCTAGAAGCGACGAACTGAAACTGACGCCTCAACAACGCTGTTGTGGTTTTCGAGAATAAAGAGAGGAACAACAGTGAGGCTGTGATTGTGCACCGTCGTAAATCCAGGAATAATAATGTCGGCGTCATGAAATGTTTCCAAATGGGGTCACTTTGTTGTCGCGGCAATGCCTTTCAGCAGAAAGGTAAACAAACCACAGGAAAGAAACTCCACTGAGTTTCGTCACTGGCTTCAGTCTTGTCGGCGCAGTGTTCGTTTCCTTGTTACTGTTTGCAAGATATGCTCTAGTTAACTAACTTATTTTGAATTCCCTTTTACTACACTGACATAGCGTCGAACCCGTTCTTTCCTTCGACTCAGACTCCTGCCATCGTTCTGCATTCCCTTCACCATCTACTCCATCTAGGTACCCTATCTATCGTCCACACCTGGTGTATCGATTCAACTTTCATGCAACAACAGAAATCATGACTGTTCATCAATCGCACCTAAATAGAACCAAAACTTTTACGCCAGCTACAAGCATCTCAACTGTTACAAGAATTATAAATGAATCTCCGACTGAAAACTCCAATACAACATATGGGGAGGGAACGCTCCAAGACTCAGAATCTGTCTCAAAGAAATGGTTCTGGCTACCAGATGATCAGCTAGCATTCATTAAAGGATTTGTTATAAACGAGAATGATGTCGATGGCAAGCTCACGATCAGATGTGAAGACGATATAGTATGCTTCACGTTTTTATTGCCGTTATTTGCTGACATTTGTAGGATCGTGTTGTCTCGCCCGAAGATCTTGACAAAGTCAATCCACCAAAATTTGACAAAGTGCAAGATATGGCTGAGCTCACATATCTTAATGAAGCGTCAGTGGTGCACAACCTGAACACTCGCTACCTGTCCAACTCCATTTATGTAAGGAATCAGAATTGAAAAGAATCTCGCTAACATCCTAGACATATTCTGGACTATTCCTAGTTGCTGTAAATCCATACAAAGATCTCTCTATTTATGGCAATGATACAATGTTAATGTACAAAAACAAGCAGAGAGAAGAAACAGCCCCACACATCTATGCCATATCTGATCTAGCGTTCCGGAAAATGCTTGAAGAGCACGAGAACCAATCGATCCTTGTCACAGGAGAATCAGGTGCTGGAAAAACTGAAAACACTAAAAAGGTTATACAGTATCTAGCTGCTATTACAAGTTCTCAATCATCGACACCTCGCAACATTATCAAGAGCCCTATTTTAGGAATTGAGCAACATTTCACGTTTGAACAACAGATTCTTCAAGCCAATCCAATTCTCGAGGCCTTTGGAAATGCACAGACTGTTCGGAATAACAATTCTTCTCGTTTCGGAAAATTCATTCGAATTGAATTTGGCCGTTCAGGACAAATTGCGGGCGCATCCATAGATTGGTACTTGCTCGAAAAATCGCGCGTCATTTACCAAAACCCCAAAGAACGAAACTACCATATATTTTATCAACTGATTAAGGGTCTACCCAAAGATTTGAAAAAGGCATTAATCTTAGAATCTGATTTAAACGGGTATGCATACCTGCGAGAATCCAACAAGAAGGTGACTGGCGTTGATGATGCCAGCGAATTCAAAAGTTT
This sequence comes from Geotrichum fermentans, assembly GCA_030564905.1. Classification (NCBI taxonomy): domain Eukaryota; kingdom Fungi; phylum Ascomycota; class Dipodascomycetes; order Dipodascales; family Dipodascaceae; genus Geotrichum; species Geotrichum fermentans. Next base: position 24,479 of record JAJMAG010000104.1, read on the forward strand.
GGTTAGCTCGTTTAGAATAATGGGATTTACATCACAGGAGCAATTTGAAATATTCAGGGTTATGTCTGCTATTTTGAATATCGGAAATATTGAGTTGGGTTCAGAGCGGTCAGACCAAGCGAGAATTTTAAATATTGCACAGACTGAGCGTGTGTGCCATCTACTTGGAATCAATACTGAGCAGTTTGTTAAGGGACTGCTTCGACCAAAAGTTAAGGCAGGTCGCGAATGGGTTCACCAATCTCGTTCAGCTGAGCAGGTAAAGAATTCTCTAGAAGCGCTAGCAAAAACACTTTATGAGAGAACATTTGGAGCCATAGTAGACAGAATCAATCAGATGTTAGAGCGAGGTAACGATAACACATCTTATATTGGAGTACTGGATATCGCTGGATTTGAGATCTTCGACAAAAACAGCTTCGAACAATTATGCATAAATTATACCAACGAGAAGCTCCAGCAGTTCTTCAATCATCACATGTTTGTCCTTGAACAGGAAGAATATTCTCGCGAAAATATTGAATGGAAATATATTGACTTCGGTCATGATCTACAGCCCACCATTGATCTTATTGAAAAGGCAAACGTAAGTGTTCTCAATGCATATTTTTTCCATCCTAACTGTAAAGCCCATTGGAATATTTTCATGCTTAGATGAAGAATGTGTCATGCCTAAGGCCAACGACGAATCATTCACAGATAAATTACATCATTTATGGAACAAAAAGTCCGAAAAATACCATCGATCTAAGTTTTCACTCGGTTTTATTCTCACGCACTATGCAGCTGAAGTGGAATACTCCACTGAAGGATGGCTTGAGAAAAACAAAGACCCTTTAAATGAAAATGTCACTCAGCTTCTTGTTAATTCCACTGAATCCAACATCCGCCATCTTTTTGCTCTCGAGGCTACACAGCATCTCCCAAACGGAAAAGTGGCAAAAAAGGGTCTTTTCCGTACTGCCGCTCGGCGTCACAAGGAGGAGCTGAACCATCTCATGGTTCAGCTAAATTCTACTCACCCGCATTTTGTACGGTGCATTATTCCTAACAACGCGAAGAGTCCAAATAAGTTTGATAACCTTTTGGTTCTAGATCAATTGAGATGCAACGGTGTTCTGGAAGGTATTAGAATTGCTCGAACCGGTTATCCGAATCGTTTGTTTTTCTCTGAATTTAGGCAGCGATATGAGGTATTGGTTAGTGGTGTGCCGAAGGGTTATATTGAAGGCCAGAAAGCTTGTAGCTTGATCTTAAAAAAGCTCTGCTTAGATGACACACTTTACAAGGTTGGCCTTACCAAGGTGTTTTTTAAGTCAGGGGTGTTGGCTGAGTTGGAAGAGCGCCGCGAAACAATGATACGTGAATTAATGACTCGGTTCCAGTCCATTGCTAGGGGATATATTCAGCGCCAAAGAATCCGCAAAACTTTATTTGCTTCTCAAGCTACAGCTATCATCAAACGGAATTTTGAAATTTACCTTGGAATGCGTGAGAACCCATGGTGGAAGATGTACGTGAAAATGCAGCCACTTCTTATCGTCTCCCGAGAAAGTGGTAGAAGCAAGGCTCAAGACATGGCAATCAGAAAATTGGAAGAAAGCGTACAGCGTGTTGAAAAGGAGCGTGACGATATAAAAACGGAACGGAAAAATATTGAAGTCAATTTAAAAACGCTACAGGAGACTCTAGAGAGTGAGAGAATACTTGCTTCTGAAAAGGAGGAAGTTTTCAAGCGTTCACAGGAAAGGGAAGCCGACCTCGAGGATCAGTTGATTGGAGCCTTAGACGACTTGGATCGCTTGGAACTACAATGTGATGAGCTTTTAATTGCCAAGAAAAAAGTTGATGGTCAGGCACAGACGTGGCGCCATGAACTTGAGAATGGTGCCCTGCTAATTCAGCATTTAGAGGGGGAAAGATCCAAACTCAAAGCACACCTTGAATTGCTAGAGGAAGAGATTGCTCGAACACAGTGGGATCAGGCACATAAGTTAGAGCAGCATGAAAAACTTTCCCTTGAACTTACGCAAGTACGTCATCTATTGGAAGAGAGGGAGGACGAAATTAGAAAACTCAGAGAACTGCTGGCAAAATCTAGAGAAGAGCTTGAAAATGCTGATATTGCTCTTAATGGATCAAAGGAACGCGTTACAGAACTACTATCCGAGAATAAAGAGCTGCGGGAGCAACTTGAGGATCTTTACAAAACTTCCTCCGATTATGAAGAGTTAGTATGCAAGAAGGAGAGTGAGTTAGCCCGTGTTAAAAGCATACTTGCCGAAAAGGAGGCCGCGCTTTCTAGAGACCAAAGGGAATTAAAAGAAATGGGAGACAAATTAAACACCATTTCTCTGCAACTTGAGAGCTCTGAAAAAACTTTAGTCAGCGTTAACGCAAAGTGTGCGCATCTTGAGAAAGAAGAAAAAGAAGCCAGACATTTATTACGGATAAAAAACACTGATAGTGCCAAAGACGATGAGAGCCGAAAAGTGCTCGACCGAAAGGTTGAAGATCTCACCAACCGACTTACACGCCATGAAAAAACTGCAGATATTGAGCGTGCACATCATGTGAAGGAACTATCCGCAAAAATCTCTCAAATTGAAAAGCTCCAATTTCAAAAGCATAGACTTCAATCTACAGTGTCAGAATTAAAGGGCCTTGCGAGTGAAAAAGAGACTCTTTCGAGAGAGTTGAAAACAGCTCATGACAGTGCTAGGCAAGCTGCTGCCTTGAAATCTGAAGTTTCTGCTCTTAAGAAAAAGATTAGCGATTGTGAAGCGGCCAGGCAGGAAGGATTGCAGTTTATTGAAAAGCTCAAAAATCGCATTTCTGATTCTGGGGCTCATTTTAACAAGCTAAGGACCGACTTTGATCAGGTGCTAGCTGAAAAGGCCCTCCTTTCCAACCAAGTTTCTCAACTCAAAAAGTTTATTGACGATGATCTGGCAAATAAGGAATACCTCATTTTGGAGAAGAACAAAATGTCGCAGGAACTTGAAAACACTCAGCAAGAACTCTCACGCGTATCTTTTGAATATAAAAAACTTTCCAGAGAACTTGAGCAAAAAGGAGTTCATCTAAAGCGAATGCGCACTTCTTTCACTGACGAAGCTCAAACTCACAGGACGAAACTTAATAAAGAAAAGGTACAAATGGAAGCAGCCGAAAAGAAGTTACGCCAGGAGCTAGAAGACTTCAAAATCAAGTTTATTACTTTAGAGAAGCAGGGAGGAAAGATGAAGCAAGAGATTGATGATTTAAAATACGATATTTCTGTGGAAAAGAAAGCAACAAGTGCAGCTGAACTCCAAAAGACATCTCTTCAGGACCAGCTAACTAGACTTCAGATAGCTACAAGGAATGACAGAAAAGACAAGTCTGAGGCAGATCTTGCCAATCGCAAACTAAGATCTGATCTCGAGCTTTTGCAGCGTGAACTTTCTGAGAAAAGCAGCCAACTCGTTGCTCTTCAGAAAATTTCGAAGCCTACAAATGCCAGAAGTAGATCTTGGGATGAATCCCAAACGAATGAACTTTCTAAACGACTGGAAGAGGCGGAGAAAAAGTTAAAACTTACTGAGGAGAGTAAAGCAATACTTGAAAAACAACTCAGAGAGGCAAAATCAAGTAATCGCGACCTTTCAGCTTCTCCAATTCATCGCCGCTCAAAACTTGAAGAGATTCGACCCAATTCTGTTTCTTCAAGTCCTGATGCCAATAGACAGTCTCTTATTGCGACAAATGGTATTATGTCGGCCATCAATAATCTATACAGTGGAGGTATGGAACGGGGAACTGTTCGTTCTCATAATAGAAGCAAGAGTAGTCTTGAATTAAACAAGGAGAACAGTGAACCACTCTCTGTATTTGACTCTATCAAATCGCTTAACATTCGGAATAAGTCTATTGAGGAAGTCGAGGATCTCTTAACCAATTATGAGTCGTCTAAGCGCGATCTTATGTCTATATATCAGGAAACTTCTAAAAAGCTCCGGGATGCTAATGATGCCATAGCAGCTGCTGAAAACGAAAATTCGAAGCTCTTGAGAAAGCTAGGGCAACACCCATCTCAGCCGGATTTTGAGGAAACAGATACTGAGGCTCTTAATGCAACTATCTCTGATCTTGAAATGCGTTTGGATGCCGAGGTGTCAATGAATCAAGACCTAACTGGCAGCTTGAGATTATACAAAAATAGGGCAGAAGATTACTACAGCAAGCTTGAATCTGCGGAAACAGTGGTTTTAAAGGCCTCTAGAGCGGAGGCATTTGCGAAGGCCCAATGGAAAGAGGCTGAAGCATCCCTTGCTAAGGCACTTGAAGAAAGCAAAGACCAAGAAAACAAAGCTATTCGACTTCAAAGTAAGATTCAGCAACTTGAAGACAAGGTTGAAGATAGCGTTATTGATCTTACGCACTCTCGGGAGGCTCAAAATCGATTATCTCGTGAAATTCAGGACCTCAAGGAGCGGCGCAAGCAAGATTCATCCGCTATGGAGTCATCACTTAATACAATGAGAGAGCGTTACAAGAATGAAATTAGATCAATTTCAGAAGAGTTAGAAACAGAAAAAGGGAAACTGAATGAATGCCAAACTGAGAACAGACATCTACAACATGAACTTGATATGCTCAAGGTTAATACTAATTTGGATGCGTTAGATCCATCTTGGAGCACATTCAAGACTCAGCTAGAGGATAAGATTCAAGAACTTACCAAGGACAATGATAAGATTGTTTTGTCTTATCAAGATTCTCAGCGGCGCGTTGGGTCGTTGCTTTCTCAGGTTAGAACTCTAAGAACAACAATGGAGGAAGTTAGAGCCAGTCGTGATCAGCTACAGGAAGAAAAAGGAAACCTTGAGCGCCGTCTCAATGAAGTTTCTGAGCACCTAGAAGAGTTGGCGCAAGCTCCAGGGTTCCAATCTTCGTTTGAATCTGAAGATGAGCTCCATCAACTCAAGAGCTCAGTAAGGCAAAAGACGCAAGACCACAGCGTTGCTTTGGAGAGGTTAAAAGCCATGGAAGATGTCAAACTAGATGTCCAAAGACAGCTTCAGAGTGAACGCCACCGAGTTGAGGAGCTAGCCGCAGAGCGAACTATGCTTGATAAAGAAAATAAAGACCTGCACTTGAAGGTTGTTGATCTCGAAGCTCAATTGCTGGGTGTGAAGAACTCGGACTCAAAGTTCCTTGCACGGAAAGTCAGTCTATTAGAGAAACAGCTTGAGAACCAAGCTGCGCGATATAATGAAGAATCGCGTTTTTTGCGGTCAAATGATAGGGCAGTCAAAGATTTGCAAGCACAGCTCTTGCAGAAAGACAAGACTTCAGCTAAGCTGCAGGAGGAAAACGTCAGAAACGAAAGTAAGATTAAAAGCTTGCAAGAAACTATAGAGAACTTGCAGAGTTTAGAATCTGCTCACAGTTTAGCGTCAAGACGGGCAGAACGCGAGGCTCGAGATCTGAAAGAAACATCTCTCAGGTTGGAGAAAGAGCTGGAGGAATGGAAAAACCGGTATCACGCAATATCTTCTAAGAGAAATTCAAGATTGTTTTAGTTCATATTAGGTAGGATTTTTATTAATGGCATTTATTTCTAGACCAAGTCTACATATATATCTTCCTATATTACTTCAAATATCACCTCTTCCTCATCATTTGATGCCCAATTTGCAGTTTTCAATTTTCTGAATTTGTGGGATGGCGCGTATAACCTAACCACATTTTAGAAGAATACCAAAATTACTAGTTTTAACAACAGCTGAAATTCCAAGACTCCATATATTCACAACACATATCCGCCGCACACAATGTCAACGCGAAACGATAGAGCTTGCATGATCTGTGGGATCGTTCAAAAGTACAAAGTACGCTGAAGTCCTTTCAGAGAGAATGTGCTGAAATCAGAGCTAACAAAGTTATGAAGGAATTTGTGCAAAACGGCTGCCCTAACTGTGATTCGCTTCTTGCATTTACGAATGACGATATTCTTGTCCAGGATTGCACAAGTCCCTGTAAGTATTTACTTGGTGTCATATAGCGCGTTATATTTGTGAACGGTTCACTAATTTGCTTGCATAGCTTTCGAAGGCACAGTCGCGGTCTGCGATACAACAAGCTCTTGGGTATGTTTTTGTTCCTAATATCTCATGCACGATAATTAACAGCATAGGTTGCTCGCTGGCTACGAATAGACGGATTTGAGCCGGGTCTATATGCGGTGAAGGTTAAGGGTCGGCTTCCAGAGGATATCATTGGCGATCTAAGCGGTAAGGGTGTTATTTATCGACCAAGAGATGGAAGCGCCCAAGAGTAAACTGTTGCGCTATTATTTCACGAAACTAATATATTTATGATATCCTATTAATCGATTCCCAGGATATGGGAGAGATGCGCTATGCGCTCATGTAATAGTACTGATTTCATATGTGAGTGTGTAGGTCGGTGTAAAAATGTGCGGTTGAGCCTTCTTTCAAGAACAGAGAAAGCGGCCTGCTTAAATAAAGGGCCATGCTGTGCACACGGCATTTAAAATGGGCACACAGACCAGAATATCACTTCTAGATGCTGCCCTGACGTCTATAGTGTCTATAGTGTCTATAGTGTCTATAGTGTCTATAGTGTCTATCCACTCTCGCTCTACCCATTTGTAGAGAAGGTCTTTCTACCACGGGCAGACAGTCGCGTGCCCAAGACACCGGAGGAAGTCTGTGCACGGGAGAAGATGGGATGAAATCAAGGTGTCAGAAAGCTACAGAGGTAGCACTTGAGAAGCAATAAGACATATTTGGGCCGTGTGCCCATTTTCAGTACCGTATGCGCATGGTGAGTGTAGAAAAAATGTTTGTCGTTGAGCTGCAACCAGAGCGGTGGCTGAAGGGTGGCTGGGATCAGAAACAGCCACAGTTACTTGTGTATAAGGGCATCGGAGTGAAATAATAAATAACAAAAAGTGACATTCTATAAAGAGTACTTACTATGACTTAATTACTATGAATTAATTGTAGGTGACAGTAGCACCCTCGTAAGCTGGCTCAAGGAGCATCCATCTGCATGAAATGTTTTCTTTACTGAATTGAGACACAATCTCCTCGGCAATGCCCTCAAAGTTCTCAGTCGCAAGAGCCAGAATAGTTGGACCAGCACCCGACAAGCAGATTCCAAGGAGGCCCGGATGGGTCTTTGGGGTAAGAGAGGCCAGAATCTCAGTAAGACCAGGAATAAGAGTCTTGCGGTAAGGTTGGTGGACCTTGTCTTGCATTGCTGGGTAGATGAGCTCAGGGCTTGGGGGACTTCTAGTGAGAGCGGTGGTGAGGACAGCCAAACGCTGTAAGTTGAAAATCAAATCCTTGGAAGTGTAGGCAGTGGGAAGAACACCTCTTGATTTGGCGGTGGAAACTTCGAAGTCGGGAATAATAGCGACAGCTTTAATGTCCTTGCACCAGTCGTACTTGATGTGGTGGCCGATATCTTGTGGTGGCTCGGGAGGAGTCAAACCAGTGTTGACTCCACCAGCAGGCTCCGGCAAAACTTCCGCTAAGGGAATTTCAACGCGATCCATGTCGGCAGGAGGAAGATCTCTCAGATACGAGCCAACAAAGCCACCCATCATGGCAGCAGTGATATTATCGGGATGTCGCTCGATCATCAGGCAGTAATCCAACATTCGTTGCTTGGAGAAACCCAATTTTCCAATTTCATTTCCAAGAATCACGCCGGCTACTACAGCAGCACCAGAGGATCCCAGCCCACGTCCGAGAGGAATGGGGTTATTGACGTGCAAGTGGGTTCCGACAGGGAAAGACTTGAGCCCGTTGCACTTCAGGACATAAAGTGCTGTACGAGTGATAAGATTGTGGTCGGAGAGTAACGGAACACCTTCAGCACCCTCGCCCTCATAAGAGATTTTGCAATTATCGACAACGGAGGCATCGCCTGAGTTTGGCTTTGAGGGATCAATGGTGACATTAAGTTTCAAGTAGAGATTGAGACCAAGGCCAAGGACGTCGAATCCAGGGCCAATGTTGGCTGACGAGGCAGGCACAGAGATGGAAAATTGTCTGATAGTCATGATGGACGAACGTTATGGAGAGAATCAAGGCAAAGAAGTTAAAGAAAACAGAAGGGATAGAAGATGAAAAACTCACGCCGAAAGTGACTGATTCCGTATCTCGAGAACCCAAAACGGCGAGTAGCTGCCTACTGGAAATCCACAAGGCCCTAACCCAGGCTTTATGGACTGGACCATCTAGACTCCAAGATTTCAAGATTTTCCATCGCCTCCCAGAACTTCTGACATAGACGACGTTCCACGCCAGAGCTGAAGACATCGCGAATCTCAACAAAAATGCTCAGTAGGTGCTTCAGGACTACTGCGACGCGCAAACTGCCGACCTCGCGGCTTTTGGCTTGCCCTTCTTTACTCAATAAAAAGCTTTACAGCACGGTAAGCACCCTTTGTCAGTCCGTCCACAGTTCTCGCTAACATTTCAGGCGACCGAAGCTCAGGATCCTGTGAAGATCGTAACGCTTGATAATGGTATAAGAATTGGCTTAGATCCTACGCCTGGCCATTTCTCTACCATGGGACTTTATGTCCACGCTGGATCACGCTACGAAGATGACCATTTACGTGGATTAAGCCATATCGTCGATCGATTAGCATTCAAATCGACCAAAAATCGCAGTGCGCTCGACATGCAAGAGAGCCTTGAAGCTCTTGGTGGCAATTACATGTGTGCCTCCAGTCGAGAAACTATGCTGTATCAAGCTTCCGTATTTAACTCCGACACAGAGGGCATGTTTTCGCTTCTGGCCGACACAATCAAAAATCCTCTGAATACTCCTGATGAAGTGCTCGACCAACTTGCGACAGCCCAATATGAAGTCGATGAGATTTGGCAGAAGCCAGACCTGATTTTGCCAGAGATCGTCCATATGACGGCTTATAATGGCACTTTAGGCAACCCACTTCTTTGCCCAAGAGAAAGGATTCCCGAAATCACCGACCAACATGTGTGGGACTACAGAGCTAAGCTTTATAAACCCGAGAAGCTTGTAGTAGGCTTTGTCGGCGTTGAGGAAGACCGTGCTGTTGATCTAGTCAACAAATATTTAGGAGACATTCCTGCCACTCCTAAAGACCAACAGCTGAACCTATTCAACAACTTTGCACAATATGTTGGAGGAGAGTACTCTAGACCATCTCTCCCTCCAATTGGTAATCTGCAAGAGTTTGTTCACTTGCACATTGCGTTTGAGGGCCTCGCCACTGGTGATCCTGATATTTATGCCTTGGCGACTCTTCAGATGCTGTTAGGTGGCGGCGGCTCATTCTCGGCAGGTGGACCTGGAAAAGGAATGTACTCCAGACTGTACACTCATGTTCTCAACCAGTTCGGCTACATTGAAAGTTGCATCTCATTCAACCACTCTTACACAGACTCAGGCCTCTTTGGAATTTCTGCAAGCTGTATTCCTAACGCTGCACCATATCTTGCTGAGGTCTTGTGCCGCCAGTTTGCTTATACCTTCACTAAGGGTCAAGGTGCTTTGACGAATATTGAAGTCCAACGCGCTAAGAACCAGCTTCGTAGCTCACTGCTCATGAATCTAGAGAGCAAAATGGTGCAGCTAGAGGATATGGGCCGCCAGATCCAAGTCCAAGGCCATAAGATTCCCGTCATGGAAATGTGCAAGAAGATTGACGCTCTGACTGTAGAAGATATTCAACGTGTTGCCAAGCGCGTATTGACTGGAAACTGCAACAATCCTGGAATGGGCAGTGGCAGACCTACCATCGTCATTGAGGGAAGAAGAGAGACCTTCGGCGACGTCGAAGGAGTGATTAAACGCTACGGTCTTGGCGCTTCTAGATAATCCCTCATGTAAATAGAATCCTTATAATGAAAGAAGATCTTTATGCTTCGTCTACATCGTCTACATTGTCTACTCGACTGTCTCGTGGGCTCAAAAATTGTTTATCAAGCGCTTGGTCCCTTGTTCTCGCGGGGTTCGTCGATACCCATGCGGTTACCCTGCAACTGGTGGTTATTGGGTCATGGCCACCGCTCAAGGCATAACGTTACCGCCAAAATACCCCAACCCTCATACTACGAGCCCTTATCCAAGCACATTTTCTGTCACACCTCCCTTTCTTTTACTTTTCCCACACCACAGTGAGATATTTTCGAACTTCCTAGGTACTCCATCGTTTCATTATTGACGACACTCCTGTCATTTTGTTGGACTGCTGCTGGCATTGACTTGGTTATTCGAATTTTTGTAAGTTAATTGCAACTTGGACCTTTGGTGATTGAGGTGAAAACTATTGGCAGAATGTGGTTTTTTACGACTTCGAGCTTTGAAAATGTTACGCCATTTCATTCATGTAGACTCAAGTTGATTGACTTCTGAACCTGCTTTTCTGTTTTACTCAAAACTCACAAAACAAAATCAATTTCCAACCACTTACACGAAATATAGTTATAATGAGCTCTTCTGTTATAGAGAACTCTTCGCAAGATCGACGCGTCTACGTCGGAAACCTTTCGTACCACATCAAGTGGGGTCAACTGAAAGATTTTATGAGACAAGGTAGGCATTGCATAGACCTATTTTTAGCGAGAGGGTTTCTAACATTTCTTTAGCTGGTAATGTCGTTTTTGCCGATGTTCTTACCACCCCCACTGGCCGTTCTAAAGGCTGTGGTATCGTTGAGTACTCTACCCGTGAGGAGGCCCAAAAGGCTGTTGAAAAGCTGAGTAACCTAGAGCTCGATGGACGACAGATCTACGTGAGGGAAGACCGTGAGGCCGAGCCCAAGTTCAACAATAACACCACCAGGCCTGGTGGTGCCCCCAGCAATGGCAGACCTGCTGCCGCCGCTGCCCCCGAGGGTGCTCAAGTTTTTGTCAACAACTTGCCTTACTCTGTAGGCTGGCAGGAACTGAAAGACCTGTTTTACCAGGCCGGAGATGTCGTTCGCGCTGATGTGCAGTCAAATCACCTTGGCAGATCCAAGGGATGTGGTACTGTTTTGTTCGCCAATCCTCAGGATGCTGAGAATGCTATCGCCAAGCTGAATGGATTCCTGTTGGGCGGTCGCAACATTGAAGTTCGCGAGGACAGATTTGCGAAGCGTGGATTTGGTGGCCCTAGCTTTTCTACCCGTGGAGCCCGTCCCCCAAGAGCCTCCCGGTTCCCTCCTAAGCAGTACGCTGATGTTAAGCCAAACCCCTTCACAGATGGTGCTTCCGGCAACGGCGAACCTTCCGAGACTATTTTCGTCGCCAACCTCCCCTGGGCCACTACCGATTCCGACCTGGTGGATCTGTTCATTACTGTAGGCCAAGTTGAGCGCGCCGAAATTCAGCTTGAGCCCAGCGGGCGTTCTGCCGGTGCTGGTGTTGTCAAGTTCGACAATGCCGCTACCGCTGAACTTGCTATTAACAAGTTCCAGGGTTACGAGTACGGCCAGCGTGCTCTGACACTGTCCTTTGTTAACTACCCCTCTGCCCCTATCCCCACTGCTCCTGCTGCTGCTGCTGCTGCTGCCGCTGTCCCTGTGGCTCCTGCCGCTCCTGCTGCTGCTGCCCCCGCTGCTGCCCCGGTTGCCGCGCCCGCCGCCTCTCCTGCTGAGCCCACCGCTTAAAAAAAGGTCATTACTTCTATCTTTATTTTTTTTTTTATTACTTAAATCACTTGTTATGTTTGTTTATTTTTAATGATTTTTGAAGAAAGTTGGCAAACCATTTCAAACCCCAAACTCCACAAAGTATTTTTATTCTCCTCTTACGGCTTACTGTTTTGCAAGTACAAATCGACGGTCTACCAACTGCTCTTGTCCGTCTTCATTTTCGCCATGGAATTCCAATATGCATTGGCCAGTAGGTTTATGCATGCCCATAACTCGAGCCGAGTAAAATGTTGTCGTATCAGGGTATCGAGCAAGAACTTGTGTACCTGCGCTGTACGGCGTTAGCTCACACCCAACTGCCGGAATCACAATAAACTCAGAGCGATGCACTCCTTTGTAAGTTTTGCCTGGAGTTAAAAACTCATCTGGCTCTGGGTCTTGGATATCGTAGTAAATCGTGCCGGATGATGTGGGAGCACCGGACTTGGTAGAGGTAATGTACGCGTTGGTGATATGGCATTGAATCCATTCTTCCTCGCCAGCGTCAAACACGAGGTTCTCGGGAGGTCGGTAAGCGACTTGGGTGTTGGGGGGAAGAGCCCCAAATGGAAAGTTAAGGTTGTTTCGAAGACCGTTGATTCGGTTCTCCTTGAGACGCGTGGATATAGCAGCCAACTTTCCACGAAGATCAGTTATATCCGTAGTCTGAACTGCCTTGCAAGGTGCGGCTGTCTTGGGTTTCGGCGCGCGTTTACGCTCGGCTATTGGAGGTGAGCTCGACAGCGAATTGGAAAATTGAGTTCTGCGGGCTTTGACTGACTTCTGCTGTGGTTTAATCTTGACAACTTCGGTTGGACTCGTAACGTAACCAACTGATTCTAATCTTGATGGTCCCGACCTTTTTCGTTTCGACAGACCAGTGCCAACCTCAATGCCAGAATCCCCAACTTCTAGACTCCTTTTTGCATGTTGCTTTGACGCGACGTCCAACTCCACCAGGTCAATTATATGCACATCCAAATCCATAGAAGACTCGCTAATGTTAAGTTCACTGGCGGAGCCCCCACCTTGGCGAGCTTGTAATTCATTTCTACTCTCAGAATCCTGATGCATCAAGTTCATTTCAGAAAGCCTTTGCAAGCATCCCTGCAGCAGTTTCTGCTCAAGCAGCATGTGCTCTTTGTGAGCTAGTACTCCATAGTAAGCCTGCTTGCAGAACACGGACATTTCGGGACCAGCCTCTGCTACCCACTTGCCCTTCCTAAGTACCCTCATTGTGCGAGCCACGCCAGGCTCGAGTTGCCGGCTCTTGACCTGAATGCCTTGGAGACTGTGCAGATCGGCTACAATCTGTTTGAAAGCATCCGTGAGTTGAGAGTTGCGGTTGGGGAGTGCCTCGACGGTACTTGAATTAGGAGCCTCGCAATTCGGACTGGTATGGTCTCGCTCGCTCGGCGGCCCGCGACTCGGACTCAACGGCTTTAGCACTGGACTATATGCAGAGGACGACGAGAGCTCCAGCTTGACCGCTTCAGCCTGTTGCGTCTGCAAGCGTGTTAAAGTTGGCCCAGAGTACGATGGCGAATACGGCGAGCTACTCTCTGCAACCGACGATGACCGTGACGCTCTTCGTGGCCCTGCTGCCATGTTTGTTGTTATTCTTTCGTTTACAGGAGTATAGAAAAGTTGAGGCCACTTGGTGAGTCCAAGGCATCAGGATCGCAACATGCCTAATGTTGTGTTTTTTTCCTAATGGATTGTATTTATGTTATATCCTCATTTCTTTATTTGCATATCATGTCAATCGTTAAACCAGAAATTTACTTGAGCTGCTCGGTAAGCTTAGGCACAGCGTCAAACAGGTCATCAACGAGACCCAAGTCGGCGACCTGGAAGATGGGGGCCTCAGCGTCCTTGTTGATAGCGACAATGGTCTTGCTGTCCTTCATACCGGCCAGATGCTGAATGGCACCAGAGATGCCCACGGCAACGTAGAGCTCAGGTGCAACAACCTTACCGGTTTGGCCGACTTGCAAAGAGTTATCGGCGAATCCACTGTCAACAGCAGCACGCGAGGCACCTACAGCGGCACCAAGGGCGTCAGCAAAGGGGAAAATGATCTTGTCAAAGTTCTCCTTGTCCTTGAGGCCACGTCCACCGGATACAACACGCGAGGCAGAGCCAAGATCGGGGCGCTCAGATTTGGTCAGGTTCTCGGAGACCCACTCGGTAGGAGAAGCAGCCTTAGGGTCGGCGGCATCCTCAATGGCAGCGGAGCCGGAGCCAGTTGGAGCAGCTTCGAAAGCAGACGAACGCACAGTGATCAGCTTAATGGGGTCGGAAGACTTGACGGTCTGAAGGGCGTTACCAGCGTAGATGGGGCGGACAAAAGTATCTTCAGCCGTGACCTTAATGATGTCGCTAATGGGTTGGACGTCAAGGTTGGCGGATACACGGGGAAGGACATTCTTGCCAAAGGCAGAGCCGGAGGCCAAGACGTGAGAAAAGCCACCATTCTTGACGTTCTCGGTGATCAGCTCGGCGAAAGACTCGGCAAGTCCCTATTGTGCTGTTAGCATTCAGTGACTCTACATGTGAACCGACTTACATGATCATAAGCCTCGTTGGCGGCAACGAGGACCTTCTCAACACCGTCGAACTTGGCGACATCTGCAGCAAGCTTTGCAGCTTGGGATCCGGCAACCAAAGCAGTGATGGGGCCACCCAATTGCTTAGCGGCAGAGAGTGTGTTGAGGTTGGAGGGTGCGAGAGAACCAGCCGAGTGCTCAATGAGAGTGAGAGTAGACAGCAGGCGATTGAGGCTGCTGCGAGAAGCAGCAGACATAACAGGGCGAAGAGTGTAGCGCGAGAAGATCATGGCGAGCTTTTGGAGATACCGAGGAGAGTTGGTGGTTGAAAGAGAAGAAGAGAAGGTGAAGCCAGTGCTAAAATGTGAGTGGATGAAAAGATCGGGGTGAAGAGAAGGTTAGGGCTTGCCAGTGCATTGGCGGGGTGTTTTCGGCGTTCCAAGTTTTTCTAGTTTTGCATGCGCCAACAGGTGAGTGATGGTGATATGAGTGAAAAATTTAAACATTTTTGAACGAAAGGGCAATGGCGAGTCTCGACAGCAAGGAATGGCGTCGCCTGCACAACGGGCTGCTGGGGCAAATGGACATTCAAAACCTGGAGTACCCATTGACAGTCCAAGAGCGGTCCAGTCTAGTCGGGCCTCTTGAGTTTGCACAGATGGTGCATGCTAACGTCCCTGTCAAGTTCAAGGCAACCGCGACGCCCGATTGGTTTCCTGCCATGGATCTGTGGAACCAGCCGGGGTACCTTTCGACAAAACTCGCAGATACTAAACTTTCAGTGGCCGAAACACCGTTTGGAAACGCTGACGCGCCGGTGGATGGGCGGTACTTTGTGCAACCTTACGTGCGAGAAATGACGGGACGTGAGTTTTTCTCCGAGAAGAAGCAGGATCCGGATCAAGAGGGGCCTAGGATCCGGTACATGCAAAGCCAGGATGATAACTTTCCACGCGAGTTTGCGGCCATTGCCGGTGACGCGCCGCACTCACTAACGTGGGCAGATGAAGGACTCGGTGCATTGCCGGCGGCCGTGAACCTGTGGCTGGGACAAAGCACGGCCACAGTGAGTCGGCTTCACAACGACAACTACGATAATGTGTACGTGCAGGTTAGTGGTCGCAAAGAGGTGTACCTTGTGCCCCCTGGCGATGCTTACGCGCTCGATGAACGGTTCTTGGAGTCGTCTCACTACGACCGCGATATGAAACTAGTGCTGGACGAACATGGTCCCGGCTCCTCCTCCACGATGCCAAGACGGGTGCTGTTCCCTACAGTTGATCCCAGCGATTCGTCCACTCACAACGATGTGTATCGTGCCCACGCGCAAGCTTACCGCGTTGTGCTGGACCCGGGGGACATGCTCTTCCTGCCTGCCCTCTGGTACCACCAGATCGGGGTGCTGGAGATTGGCAATGCAAGCGGCGTCAATGTGAGTATGAATTACTGGTATACGGCTTCGGCGACGAGTGGCCTGTCGGCGCATTGGGGCTATGTGCGGTTAACGGCGTTGCTGCTTAGGGGGTACCACGATTACGAGTACTTTGACGAAGCAGACGAGGAAGATTACTAGAGGGGAAAAATTACAGAGTACTGCAAGGTCATTGAAAAACGATAAGATGAAGAAATTATCGTAAATAAATATATAGCATCATGAAAATAAATAAGAATAAATAAGCAAAAATAATAATAATAATAGAGAAAAGCAGCAAAAAAGAGAATGGTACCGTGAACAGTGTCTAGGAATGAAGGCTAATCGGAGTCGACGACGAGTTCACTTGGATCACAGCCAAGGAACATTTCAACATGCTCCATTCTGTTGTTTACAAACACATCTCTGACAAGCTCCTTTTCAATGAGTATGGCATTAAGGGCGTCGTTTGTGTCAACACGGGCATTCCCTTCTTCGAGGGTCTTGACAATGCCGGACTCGAGGTGGCGGCGGGCCAGGCGTTTCTTGGTGACGTGCAGCGGGACCTCGATGAACCAGCGCAGGTCGACGAGGGCGGGGATCTGGTTCCAGGGCGCCTGGTCCAGCATGGTGTAGAGGCCCTCGAGGATGACGATGCGGGTGGTGGGGGCGACGGCGATGGCGTCGGGCTGGGGGTCCTTGACGGCGTGGTCAAAGGCCGGGAAGTACAAGGGTGGCGGGGAGAATGGGGTCGAGGAGGAGGAGGAGGACCGTGGCGCCGGCGGGGGAGGAAAGCACGACGCGCGCAGCTGCTTGGCCATGGCCACGGCGCCCTGCGCATCAAAGGTCCATGGCGAGCCACGGCGTTGGTGGGCGGCCTTGGGGTCTGGAAAGCGGTCGAGCTGAGCGCGGGTGAGGTGGAACCCATCCATCGGTACCGTTGCCGCAAACTGTGTGCCATGTGTGGGGAAAGCGGCGGCGGCGGCGTTGGTGGAGGCCGGAATAAGGGGGTCCGTGGCTAGAGGACAGCACGCAGTGTCGTGGTGGCCAGCACCTCCGCCCAGCGGGTGGAACGGGGTGTCTGGTGCGGTGGGCCTTGCGGCGAAATCGTCGCAGCAGGCTCCGTTGAGTTGTTGGTCGTCGGCGTCGTCGTCGGCGTTGTGGTCGTCTGCCATGAAGACGTTGCCTGGCGTGGCAGCGCCAAAGTTGAGCTGGGCGTAGTAGTTTGCGGCGGCGGCGGCAGCGGTGACGTCAGGATGCGATGGCAGAGCTGCAGGAATGGGCATGGCGTTTTGCAGCGTGGAAAACGAAACGTCTGACAGCTCGGAGCCCAGCGTGGAGCTGGACATGTTGGCGTGGGTGTAGAGGGCCGAGGAGTGCGGGTTGGAGGGGGGCGACTTGGCCGCGAGCACGGCGGCGTAGGCGTTGTTAAGGATCTGCTCGACACGACTGGCCATCGTGGTCTTGCCCGACCCTGGGGTGCCACCGATGGCGATGACAATGCGGTACTGTCCGTCGGCCTGCTTGTCGAGCAGCGTGGCCACTGCGCTTGCGGCGATCTGGTGGAAGGTCGTGTCCATGGAAGAGGGGTTCGGAGGCAGGCTGCGCAGAATGTGGTCCTTGACGGCGCGGAGGGTGTCAGGCCCGCTGGCGATGGAGTCGGCCAGCAGCGTCATGGCCGAAGAAGCGGACGAGTAGGAGTCTGGATCCATAGTGGGCGATGCTAGAGGAGGCTATTGATGGCTGAAGAGGGGATGGAGAGGAGATGAAGAGGAGATGAAGGGGAAATGCGCCGGTATAATGTGATTGTCTGAAGTTAAAACACAAATGAGGATTAGCCAGCACGCTGAGCACCGACTGAGAACAGTATAGTAATTAAAGTTAATCTTGAAGCGTAGAGCCCTAAATTTGACAGCAGAACCGCACGGAGAAGAGAGCGTAGAAATGAGATGGAAGAAGATGATCTGAGTTACGTCCAGAGATTTATGATTTCGAATAAATAGATAAAAGTCAAAATAAATAAACAAGAATATTTCTAGTTACTGTAACAAACAAACATTAAAAAGGCAGAATGTCGTCCGACGAGGAGCAAACCAAAAAAAAAAGTAAAAAAGTAAAAAAAAAAAAAATGAATGGAAATGTCAGCCCCGAGGTTCCCCAAGCGTCCGGCGCGCGAATTAGTCCTAAAGAGGAAGTGACAGGCCCAACGGTATGGGGTTAGGGCGCATGGAACCCAGACGCAGGAAGGTGACAGTGACAACAACAAAGTAATGAAAGCGCATTGCAAGGCGCAAGTGATATTACACTGCGCTGGTGGTGAGTGGCTAGTGCGTAAAAAAAAGTACACGTGAGCAAAAAAAAATAGAGTGTACCGTTGAGTGGGTCGTTGCAATGATACAAGTATTCTCAACACACACTTCGGTCTCTTCCCCTCTCTTTGGTAAAATGAGGTTTGTGACTCGAGATCTCTTGAAAGAAGCCGAAGAGAGAGAGAGAGGAGAACTCTCAGTAGCAGCACTAGTAACCATTCCGATATCATGATATCATCGTCGTCGTTATTTATCCTTGATATCGCAATAATTATTATTACAACAAGGAAATTTACCAGCAAAACAAGAGCAACGCACGGCCGTTGTGTTGTGCTGACGAAACAATTGATTGCAACGTGCAGCGCACCACAATAATCAAAGCAGAAAAAGAAAAGTCTAAAACACACAGACCCCCTCGCATAACCTACTAGTACTCTACGCATGGCAAGCCATCTAGCTAGCACGGATCACAGTAAATCGGTCTTCAACGTTGAGATCTTCTAAAAAAATTATCTTGTATTAAATTAAAAAAAAAAAAAAAATCCAAATAAAACAAATCTAAATACCAAAATGTTCAAATAAAAGAAACCCACCGTCTAATTGTTCATATTACCATCCTCCAAGACCCATATTATACCTCCCATGCTCAAGTATTCTTCCTCTAAAGCTCCTCATCGGAAGAAACGTAGGCATCGCCCATCTCCTTCTTCTTCTTCATGCGCTCCTTCTTCTTCTTTCTCAGCTCGGCCGCAGTCAGCTTCTTGGCCTTCTTGGGCGCCACAATCTTGTTGCCGAAAGCATCAAACTTGTCTTCCTCGTCTTCCTTCTGGTCGAGACGGGGGCCGGCACCCTGGCCGGAAACCCAGTTATGGCCGGAGGGAGTCATCTTACCGTCAAGGACGGCCCAGACCTCCTCAGTCAAGTCCTTGGTGAACTCGGCAGAGTGGGTGATGATGACGATACCACCAGCAAAAGACTTGAGAGCCTTGGAAAGAGCGCCAAGAGAGTCACGGTCAAGGTAGTTGGTGGGCTCATCGAGGACGATGAGATGGGGTCGCTGCCAAGTACAGGCGGCAAGCACAAGCTTGACCTTCTGGCCGCCGGAGAGACCGCGGATACGGGAGTGAGACACGAGCTCGGGCTCGAGACCAAGCATCTGGCAGTGGCCCTCAATCTCCTTTCTGGTAAGGGGACGGAACTGGCCAGAGGCAAGGGCCTCCTTCATGTCAACCTCAGCAACCATCTTGGCGTGAGACTCAATGAGCTCAGAACGGGGAATCCAGGCGTTGTCAACGGAACCCATGGGAGTCCATCTCTCAGACTTGAGTCCAATGTTCTCACCAAGCAAGAACGAACATTCGTACTCGTAAGAGTTCTTGAACTTTCTTCTGGCATGGACTTCGGAGACACGGCGCATCGTGCCCTCGACTCTGTAAATCTTGTTCATGGAGTTTTCGTCCTCTTCGTTGATCTGTCGGTTGGCACGGTCCATGGTCTCACGGTCCTCACCGGTCTGGAAACGCCACTGAATGTACTCAGAGGGCGTCGAGTCAAGGTGGTTATCGATATGTGCGAAAGCGTGTTGCTTAATGTAGGCGATACGGCAGTTCTCATGGACGTAGACATCACCGGAAGTGGGAAGCAGCTCACCAGTCAGAACGTTAATCAGAGTAGACTTACCGGCACCGTTGGGACCAATGACAGCAATACGCGACGACAGAGAGCACTGGAAGTTGATGTTGGTGATCTGGGGTTTGGTGGTACCAGGGTACTGGAAGGTAACGTTCTGGACCTTGACAATAGCCTTCTGCTTTGTCTTGACACCCTCGAGGAAACCAGGCTCGGGGAAAGTAAACTCTACTTCAGAAGCACCCAGGGCGTAGTAGGACTGGGCGGAGGGAACCTTCTTGACAAACTCGGAAAGGTTACCCTTGTACTTTCTAAGCTTGAAGCGCTCGTAGTGGATAATGTATTGGCAGACCTTGTCAAGGAAACCAGAGTCGTGGGAGACGATGATGGAGGTGATGCCACAGGTGTTGAGGTAGTTAACCAACCAAGCAACGTTGACGGTATCCAAATGGTTAGTAGGCTCATCGAGCAACAGAATGTCAGCCTTGCGGAGCACAGCAGTAGCAAGAGCAAGCTTCATCTTCCAACCACCAGAAAGGGAAGAAATGGGCATGTTAACCATCTCCTCGGTAAACTGAAACTCAATGAGGGTCTTCTTAATCTCCTCGGGGGTACCAATCTTACCAGCAGTGGCAAGAACGTAGTCAACAACGCTGACGTCAGCGTGAGTGCCATCAATGTCGTGTTCAACGTAGACAGTCTTGCACTCTTCCTGGGTGGGGAAACCGTCGACCTGACCGTTGGCAATGGCTCTCATGAGAGTAGACTTACCAGCACCATTGGGGCCACAGAGACCGTAACGGCGGGCACGCTTAAGACGGAGCTGAGTTCTGTTCAGCAGAATCTTTGCACCGTAGGCAAGCGAAAACTCACAGTTACAAAGGTCCTCGCCCTCATCATCCTCTTCCTCGAATTGTGCGCTACCAGGAATGTTGGCAACAGCTTTACGGCGGATCTCTTCAATGACGGCACGGGCGTCCTTCTCATGGAGGAAGACAGTGAAGAAACGAGTAAGACTCTCGGCCCAGTCAGCCTCGTGGGTAAGGCGCTCGTCAATGAGGTCACCAGCAATAGCAGCGGCATAATAGATGACAGGCTCAAACTTGGCATCAACGTTCTTGGACTTGAGCAGGTCCTTGATGATGGCAAGGTTAACAGTAATATCACCAGCATGAGAGACCTCGGGGATCTTGTCATCGCTGCCAATCTCACCAACGCGCTTCAGGGTGTTGACAGCACGGAGAGTGACATCACGAGCCTCGGGATCGGCAATGTTGGTGTAGTTGGTCTTAAGGGCAGGGTAGAGCTTGGGCAAGAAAGGAGCAACGATCTGAGGATCATCCACAAGCTTACACATGTTATCAGCGATAACGGCAGCCTTACGCTTGATGGAGGTATCACGCTCAGCAAGACCACGCGAAAGCAGAGGCACCATGATGGAGAGGGTGGCAGTGGTGACCTCGGCAACAAAGGTGGTGGCACCCAGCAAGTGGACGGTCTCGGGGACCAATTGAGGAGTAGAGATACACTTGATAAGGGCAGGGATAAACTTGACGATATCCTTGTTGTCAATGGTATCCGTGGAGTGGGTGATGGTAGCAGTGGCGGCCTTCTTGACCTCGGGCTTGGTGTCCCACATGGCCTCCGAGAGGACGGGAATCAACTCGGGCATGCGAAGGGCAATCTGATCACGGGCTACATCGACCAGGATAGAGATGGACTCCAAAGCGGCGACCTTCTCAGTCCACTTGGGAGACTTGGAAGTGCGTTCCAGGAGAGCGGGAAGGAGGGCTTTAACGGCACGGGGAGTGACGTTTGTAGCGATAGCCTTGATTGCCTTGGTGGCTGCAAGACGGACAGAGATCTGCTTGTCACCTGCCTTTTCGAGGACATCAGCAGCAAGGCCAACAACGTAGGGCTCGACGGCCGAAGAGTAGTCCTTGGAGGAGGCAATGAAAGCAACGGCTTCCAGGGCGTTCTGCTTGAGGACGGCGTTCTTCTTATCATTGACGGCGGCCTTGAGTTCAGCGAAGAACTCCGTGGGAGCACTGTGCTCCTTGATAGGGCCATTCACAAAAGATGCAAGAGCGGAAGCAGCGGTCTCACGGTCCTCGTCAGTCGAGGCGATCTTCAGGGAGGAAAAGAGTTCCTCCAAGACCTTGGTGGAACCTTGGGCTTCTGTGGACGCCATTGTGTGTGTGGCTTTTTTTTTATATGGTTTTGTGGGTATAAGCAGCAGTAAAAAAAGACAGGGATAGAATTCACTGTCTCTTGATGCGTGAAGAAGAAGAGAAGAAGAAGAAGAAGAAGGAAGAGTTCAAGATGAAAATTTTTATATACGCACTTTCACTAGAATTTTTTTTTATGGACTGTAACGGGAGAGATAAGTACCTTGGAACTTGTACACTGGCGATCGATTGCACCTCAGCGCGTGTGTATCATAGTGCACTACTATGTAGTGATATGTTGTGTGCGCACATGTATGATGAGTGCTGCCGTCTCTGCTGTGCCTTTGGCGGAAAAACATTCGGTCCAGTGGCTTGCGAGGCTGTCGCTGGTTGGGCGCGTTGGTTGGCTGCCGTTGGCTGGATCCCTGCTTATGTAATTCTTTTTTTTTAAACAACATTTGAACTTGAAGCTTATTGATGGCCTAGACTGAGCCCTTGCCCATTGATAACACGCTATTTCTCTCCGTTTCGGGCGGAGCGTCTTACGTTAAAACATTTCCACACAACACTCCAGATGTCGCTAGAGCTCAGCTGTGCGCACGTACGGCGGTGTCGGAAAAATACCCGAGAGGCTGATGACTACTGGCTGAGTCATCTCCCAAGGGGCGACACATTTGTTATGCCAGTGCGCGCAGAGGAGGCCCTGGCGCAAATGCAGCGCCGTTGGTGAGGGTGGTGCCACTCATTTGGTATACGGATGGGTCAATGACATCAGAGACAAGACCAAACTATATTCCAGCCTTGGCAATGGACTGACACAGGCGCCGATGAGCATCCAGGCCTTCTCAACGGCCGGTCTCGCGGTTTGTGCTTCTTCTACTATATAACGATGACGACCCTGAATACTGTGAATTAAAACTTGCACCATGAGAGTTCTGCTTCACAAGCACAGACAAGACACAAGGAACATTTACTAAATGCAGATGCTCAACTTCAAATCTTAATTTCATTAGTTCAATGTTCTACTAGTCTAAATGCTACTTTATGCAACAAGCCTGTGCTAAGACACGTTTATCTGGGTCATTATTATCATTATCATTACCATCATCATCGTCGTCGTCACCATCGTCAAGGCTATTTAATCCACTCAATGACTTGGCTCGCTAATACCACCGTCATCACAACCACAGGCAGCACAACCACCACATAGCCCCAAAACAGGATGCCGGCCATTTCCTTCTCGAATACTTTGTTGAGAGAGCATATTTGGCTCAGCTGCACTGCTGGAGGCGTAATACTCAGAATACACGCCACAAGCACAAACATGGGATCCTTGAGCACGGGAAATACAGTCAGGTACTTGGCTGCAAGCACCACAGTGGGCAAGATGACGAGCGCCGGAAGAAAGATGCGGGCAGCCAGTGAGCCCACAATAAGCTCCGAGTGCCGCTTGCTTTCGGGTGCCGAGTTGTTGGCGTCTGGGTTTAGGGTCGCACCTAACACCACGAGAATAAAGGGCACGGCCATGTTGGCCAACTGCTGAATGGCAGCAGTGACGGTCTTTTGCACAAACCCTTGCTTGACAAACATTTCTTGCTTGAGAAAGGGAGTAAATGCCACAATGAGTGCTGCAAGAATGGCCCATAATGGCGGGTTCATGACGCCCATGAACCACTGATAAGCTCCGTGCGCAAATTGTCTGAAAGTGACCGGCTCATGCAATGATGATAATGTTGATTCTGTCGAATTCGAAAATGAACGTTGACGTGAATGTCGTGAAACTTCTTCCGTGTATTGTTGTTGAATGCTAAGTTTTTTGCTACCCCCTAGCAATGGGTTAGTTTCGCTAATGGTAGCCGATGAGTCTAGAGTGTGTTCCAAGTCATGGATTTTGCGGCTGTGGTAACCCGACTTTTGCTCCTCTTCTTCTTCTTGCAGAAGTTCGGCCTCCGTCGGTTTGGCCAGCAGGGTGTTGTACCCCCACGACCACCTCAAAATGAGCGAGAGCTGCTGGTAAATGACCAAATACAAAAGGCCTCGCGATGCAAGGCTCTCGCCCGAGTCTTCTTCCACCTTGTCCCACCGCAATCCTGGGAGGGTATAAGCCAGCGCCAAAATAATCGAGACGGGCAGACTTGCGGTATTCCCAAACACGCTCATTGCCGTCACAAAATTGGACTCTCTCCTATTAAACCGCAACACATTCGACACAAGCTTTGCCGTAGTATATGTGACCACTGTTGAGAACACGAAAAAAAGCGGAATTACGGAGACGTCAACCATGACCCCAATCGACAGCTTGGACGCAAGCTTTGTGAAAATAAGCGCTGGTGTGAAAATTTTGATGTTGAGATTCGACATGGCCTTTTGAGTTGGCCTGGACAGCAGACCGGATCGGGCCGCCATGAAGCCGACGAGACAGAGCAGGATGGTCTGGAAGGTGGCCTGAAACGTCAGGAACGACAATTCAAGGTAAGAGACGCCCATCTTTTACTGTTCCAAGAGGAGCCCTTTAAAAGAAAGAATGCAAAATGCAATATCGACGAGAGGAGAGGAAAAAAGGAAAGAGGAATATCAACTATATTTATTTCTTTTCAAAATGTTTGTAATAGATATTTCACACCAAATATAAGGCGGCTTTTCGATGTTAAAAATCTTCGTTTTGTTGTTGTGTGTATGAACGCAGTACTATTTGTATGTATTTTTTACGTACGCAATACGCAGCAGCACCCGTCTGTACCATATGTAGGAGCCTAAGCGCGTATTCGTGAAAGCTGCCTGTCCAGCAAAGAAGACATGCTATCGCACTGCGTACATACTGTATGGAGGGGGCCTGTCAGTTCTTATCTGAGCACTTTATGATATCACAAATGTGTGTCTTTCCTGTAGCGTTGTCATCCACGCCTTTTGCGCCACAGATTAAGCAGCACGCGGCCTTTTCACAGTGTGGCTTCATTCCGCCATCGCCATCAGCCCCTACTAGCCAACTGTTCACTATCCTCTCCTCTTCTCTCCTCTCCTCTGTGCACCGCTTTGCATCAACTGATATAGTTTTATTTCGTGGCTGTCTCTTGCCCCCTCGTGGTGGAGTGGCGCACATGAGCAGTGAGTGCCTTCGTTATTTTAACTCAAGAAAGCGTCAAGTCTCGTGAAATCACGAACTAGCGCACACATACATGTACATTAATATTAGTACACATGTATTAGGCCCCCCGGGACCAATGGTGGAGACCCAAAAGACAATGTGCGTACTGACCATCAATTGCAATGTGATGGAAGGCGGCCGGTGTGTTCCATGCATGGAGCTGACAAAGCATGGAAAACAGCCGCGCGGCTTTCTTTTTTGGAAAAAAAAAATTTCAAGACAAAGCTGCGAAGGGAAAGTAACAATAGCTAGCACTTGTACAATCATTGATGATCGATATAAACTTTCGGTAACACGTTGTACCAAGGTTATTATGGAACTTCACTGAAGAACATGCATCTATCCGCTCTCTTTAATACTTGATCAATCGAATGTTCGCACTTTTAGCCATTTGCACAACACGAACCTTAGAAGTAACTAACATAATAGATGGACATGACGCTAATCTCCATATAACTAATAGCACACCAATGTATGCGGCCTACTTCAGTTTGCAACTTTGAACTTCAAAACTCATTTGAGAATATAGAACATTATAATAGATTAACTTATTACATAAATAAATTTCAACAAAGCGACCCGAAACAAAGGAGCCATCTTTGCTTTTCGTATTAAAAGGCGATCACATTTATTTCTTCTTCTTGTTGGAAGTAGAATCCTTGGGCAGCTCACGGGTGAAAGGCAGGAACTCGGGCTCACCAGGAATGTACTTGCGAAGAACCTCGGGGACTCTCAGACCGTCCTCAGTCTGGTAGTTTTCAAGAACGCAGCAAAGAGCACGCTCAGTAGCACAAAGCGTGGAGTTGAGGCAGTGCACGTACTTCTTTTCACGGTCGTTCATCTTCTTGATTCCGCATCTAATCTCAAGATTACGCGACTGGTAATCAGTACAGTTGGAGCACGAAACAAGCTCCTTGTACTCAGTCTGGAAGGGGAACCAGGCCTCCAGATCGTATTTCTTGGCAGCAGCATTGTTGAGCTCTCCGGAAACAATTCCAACAACTCTGTAAGGCAGCTCAAGGGACTTGTAAAAGTCCTCGGCATGGCCAATCATCTTTTCAAACTCTTCCCAAGAGTTTTCAGGCTCGGTCAAAACAAACTGCTCAATCTTCTCAAATGCATGAACACGGAAGATACCCCAAGCATCCTTGCCGTGGGAACCAGCCTCACGACGGAAACAAGTGGAGTAACCAGCATAACGCTTGGGAAGCTGCTCAGCGGGCTGCTCGAACCACTCACCACTGTGGTAAGCAGAAATAGGCTGCTCAGAAGTAGCGATAAGGTACTTCTCATCTTGGCCGTCAATGACCTTGTAAAGTTCCTCATCAAACTGAGAAAGCTGGGCAGTCTGAGCCATGACCTCCTTGTTCATCATGACGGGGGCTTGCAGTGGGATGTAGCCACGCTTAGCAAGGAAGTCAAGGCCGTAGTTGATCATGGCCTGGTTAAGAAAAACACCATAGTTGCGAAGGAAGTAACCACGGTGGCCAGAAATCTTGGTTCCGCGTTCAGGGTCATAACCGTCAAGACGAGTAAGAACCTCGTGATGCGAGAGAGCGGCCTTTTTCGTGGGGTCAACTTCCTTACCCTCAGGAGCCCAGGTGCGGACCAGCTCGTTGTTATCTTCATTGTCGGAAACAACAACAGACTCGTGAACAATGTTGCCAACAAGGTTGACCTTGTTGCGAACACCCTCATCAGCCTTCTGCTCCTTCAAGGTCAACTCGGCCTTCTGCTTTGTGATCTCGTCCTTCTCCTTAAGAAGCTCGCTGGCATCTTCTTTGGCCTTAAACTTGAGGCCAATGGCCTTTTGGACACGGTTGAGAGATTTGTTGAGCTCGTCCAACTCAAAGCGGATCTTGGTCCACTCCTTGTATTCGTTGATGATCTCGTCGACAAGCTCCACGCTGTCTCCTCGGGCAGCCTGCGACTTGCGGATCTGCTCAGGGTTACCACCCTTCTCCTCAATAAACTGGATGATGTCCAACATTGTGCACTAAACGATGTAAAGATTGATTCTAGTCGCGACGCTTTGTGATCAGCAAAGGATTGAATTGATAAAGAAGAAAGGAAAGGTGACTTCGTCGGTAGGGAGAAAAAAGTTTCTGAAATTAGTCACAAAACCTAACCCATGATCCCCGAAATCTTAGAATGTGGGCCTCAAGATATGGGGACAAGCACCAAGCGGGTGCGTTTCGCGCTAGTGAAGGGCCCACTAATCTACAAGCCACTGTGGCCACATCTACGAATATAAGCACCGGTCCAAAAATATATATATTGACAACCTCCTCATTAAATCATCTCGTTGATGTTGACCGGCATCTCCTCAATCTGCGTCGAGTAGTACTGCTCGATATCATGAAGCATGCGGAGTTCGTCATCTGCTACAAAGTTGATGGCCACACCCTTGCGACCAAAGCGGCCAGATCGGCCAATTCTGTGGATATAGTTCTCACGGTTGCCAGGGATATCGTAGTTGATAACAAGCGACACTTGTTGGACGTCGATACCACGGGCCCAAACGTCGGTCGAGATCAACACACGCGAGTTGCCCTGGCGGAAGTCCTGCATAATGCTTTCACGCTCGCTTTGCGTCATGTCTCCATGCATGGAAACAACAGTAAAGTTGGCCTCTTTCATTTTATCGGCCAGCCAGTCAACCTTGCTCTTTGTGTTGCAAAAGATAACGGCCTGTGTGATGGTAAGTGTGTCATATAGATCACACAGCGTGTCAAACTTCCAGTCTTCCTGCTCGACCGCAATAAAGTACTGTTTTAGACCTTCCAGGGTCAGCTCATCACGCTTGACAAGAATACGCACAGGATCTGTCATGAACTTGGTTGTCAGTTGTAACACATTGTTAGGAAGTGTGGCTGAAACAACCACGACCTGAGTTGCAGGAGGCAAGTATCTGTAAATCTCGTAAATTTGTTCCTGAAATCCCTTTTCAAGCAAGGTATCAGCCTCATCCATGATAAGCATCTTAATATGACGAGTGTCCAGGTACTGCCGTCTAATCATATCTGCAACACGACCAGGGGTTCCTGAGACGATATGTTGGCCGAACTCGAATTTGCGGATATCATCGCTAATATTGCGCCCTCCAATACAAGCATGACACTGAACATTCATGTAGTCACCAAGAGCCATAATGACGTTTTGAATCTGTACCGCCAATTCACGCGTGGGAGAAAGCACAATAGCTACACAAATTAGTATGAGAATCAAAAACCTGTAATAGTACCTACCCTGTGGGTGTCGGACCTTAGTGTCAATAACTTCCAGCATAGAAATGGAAAAGGTGGCGGTTTTACCAGTACCAGACTGAGCTTGGGCAATAGTGTCTCTACCAGAAATAATTTGAGTAATGGCGCGACTTTGAATGGCTGAAGGCGCTTCAAAGCCATATGCGTATATTCCTCGAAGTAAATCATCTAGATGCGTTAACGACGAACGGCAGAATTTGACTCTGTATACCTTTCAGATTCATTGCCTCGACTAAATAAGTTAGCGCCTGTTCTTAGAAATCCCGGCAATCACAAGTAACTTACAGGTAGGCAAACTGAGATACGGGTTAGCTCTTGATCAAGTCTAACGCGTATCAACTTACACTCCAACATCCTTAGAAGACTGGAATTCGAGCTGGTCTTGATAGTTAGTACATTTTTATTCTGGCACATATAACAAAAGTACCTACCATCAGCTTCTCTGTCGAAATCAGCCATTGTTTGTACGTTTTTTACTCTTCCTTGGTCTCGTTCTTGAAAAGATCCGCGATGTCGAAACTTTGCAAGCTCGCCAATGGCAAATTTCAACCCCCAAAAAAAATTACGAGGGTTAGGGCCTAAACGACGAGGACGTATCCGCCCCAAGCGAAAAGGCCCTTTACTGAGCACTTTACACCACCTCCCCTGTTGTTATTTAATACGCCACAAGCTCTGCGTGCTTGTGATTGTTTATCGTCATAAGCTTTCGGTTGTTATACCGCAGTCTTCGCAGAATTTCACACCAAGCCCTTTTTTACAACGCTCCGTACTATGGGTATCGTTCTTGTGTAGTATACGATGCTTCAACTGACTCGACCTACAAGCAGCCTTATACGACCATGTGGTGGGTACTTTGTGGATGCGTGGATTATCGAAAATGCCCTCTAACATTTTCCAGCTAGACGACATACTCCTTTAACTGGTGGGCGTAGGTCTCTTTCCGAGTATTACAACTATACACTGCGGAATGGACAGCAGGTCATTCGTGCTCGGATACCGCTACTGAAATCACCGGCCTATTTTGGGCACTATACCTCGCGCGTAAATCGACCCTACAATGAAGATAGATACTACGCGGGAGTGCTTGAGCTACCTGCAGGATCAACATTTAGCCCAATGGTAACACGACATGGGAAATTGCCGATTCGTCAAGTATTCAACTTTGCCGTTTTTGATGGCCATGGCGGAGAGGAATGCAGTGAGTTCTTGCACAAGAACCTAGCGAAATACGTTGAGAATTGCGACATTCACTCTACGGATAAGATAGCAGAACTTTACAAGAAGAACATTGGCGGGTATTGGCGACGATGGCGTGGAGGCTTTGAAAAGTATATTGCCAACATGTCGACGAGTGGTGAGTTTCAAATTCCTTGTTTCCAGGGTGTATCTAATAAACAGACGATCTTCAACTCCGCATCCCAACAGCTTTTTTAACTGCCGACTACGATTTCATTCAGGCCAACAAAACAGCAGGATCAACGTGCACATCTATATATCTATATTCAGAGGACTCGGAACATGCATTTTGGGAAGAAGGGCAAACATCTCACTTGATTGTTGCTCATGTTGGTGATACTCGATGCATCATCTGTGATAGATTTGGGGAAGCCCACCCTCTAACGTCAAACCACCACCCCTCTTCTCCAATAGAAGCATCCAGACTTAGGAGATACACTGCTAGTTTCTTTATTGATTCGTTTGGCGAAGAGAGGTTTGGAAACTACGCAAACACACGTGCGTTTGGAGATGTTAGATCGAAGTCACAAGGAGTCACTGCTGAGCCCGACATTATTGAAAAACAAATTGGAGTACCTCACGTCCCACAAGCAAAGACAATCGGCGCCCTTGGAGGCAATGAAGCTTTTCTTGTCCTTGTTTCAGATGGCGTAACTGGCTTGGTCTCAGATCAGGAAATGGCCGATATAGTTATTGCAACTGCAAACATGAGAGGTTCTGGAAGAGGTACACCTCAGCAAGCTGCAGAAGAAATCGTCAAGTATGCAGAGACGATAGGAGGCGATGATAATGCTACGTGCCTAGTTGTACGTTTAGCAGGATGGGGCAAGTGGCCTCATGGGTTGGATCGCACAGCGGACCTGCGTGAGCAGAAACTCAAAGACTCGTTTGATAATAGAAGATCTCGGGGATAACAGATCTACAACATTTAATGTAAATTGTATATTCCTATTAGAAGAATATGGACAGGTCATGAAATATGTACAATAATAGAGAAGTCAGCAGGCCTTTATCGTCCTTCCTTGAACGAGAATCGGGCGCGCGTGGGAGCGAACTCTCCAAGCTTGCTTCCAACCATATCATCCGTCACTTCAAAAGCAACGTATTCCTTTCCGTTATGAACCTGGAACTTAAGACCGACAAAGCTAGGGAGAATAGTGCACGCCCGGGCGTTGGTTCGAATGGGGACCTTCTTTTCTGCGGCCTCTCGGAGTGGCAGAGGAACAATGTGAGGGCCTATTAAGTTAGTGCTGGAAAACGGCACAAGGCTGGACAAATATCATACCCTTCCAGGCTGATCGACGTAATAATAATAAGGCAGGGCGCATGGTTGTGTGGATGCTGCTAATGCTTGTCGAACGAAGAGAGCTTGTTTGGCGGTGAGGGAACAAGAAATTTCAAATTTTAACTGGACCTTTGGGAACCAGGGTTAGGATGGAGTAAGGCTCGAGAATAATTTTCCAACATTTTGGATCTTCTCAAGTCCGTCGTCTCTTGCGCGAAACAGAAATAATGGGTTCGAGTAAAAGGTCAAGCGATAGGAAGCGAAAAATTCGGGATGTTGAGATGGAAGAAAAAGTAGAGGAAAATGTTGTTGAGGCACCGGTGCTCAACATGCCCAACTACTCAGACGATGAAGATAGCAGTGACAGCGACGACGATACCCCAGTTGTAAAGGCTAAGCTTGATATCGATAATGAAGACGATAAAAATGATTCGAAAGACGCGCCAGCAGTGGTGGAGGAGGAAATCGATGCTAAATATGCAAATTCCTATAAGCGATTTCAACAAGCCGCGAGAGCCATTCCTCTGTCAGCCTACAATGTCGAACGCGAAGACGGAAAGTCTGTTGAACAGGTTACAGCTTTACCAGTATCAGCTGAAGACGACGTGGACGCTGAAGTGAGGGCAGCGCTGCAAAAAAAAGAAGCCGCCATTTTGCCAGCGGACTTGGTGCCTTTACCTGCCCCTACACCTGTCGGAGAGGAGGGAACGGAGAAAGACCAAAGAGACTACAGACGTCAGCAAAGGAGAGATGCCGCTGCTGCTGCAAGCGCAATTCCAAAATGGCTGTCAGCCCCTACACATATTTCGACGGAGATCAAGATCCCCTTTTCGCAAATCGAAGGGCTAAGTCAGCGCATGAAGAACAACTTGAAGGCCAACGAATTTACAGATGCATTTGCGGTGCAGGCTGCAGTGCTACCACCGCTTTTGGCTGACGCTCATAGCTTAGCGCCAGACGTGCGAGCAGATATTTTGGTCAACGCTGCTACAGGTAGTGGTAAGACCTTAGCATATAGCATACCTATTGTGGAGGCCCTTGCTAAGCGGGTTATTCCTCGTGTTCGGGCATTGGTACTTTTACCTACGAAACCCTTGATTCAGCAAGTTCGATCTGTCATGGATCAGCTCGCTAAAGGCACAAACCTTCGCATATTGGCATTAAGATCCGAACGAAAATTCAAACAAGAGCAAAAGCTTATCACAACAAACGTGCCTGACATTTTAATCACAACGCCTGGCCGTCTTGTTGATCACATTAGATCAACCCCAGGCTTTTCACTTTCATACTTGCAATACCTGGTGGTCGATGAAGCTGATCGTCTTTTAAATCAGAGTTTCCAGGAATGGGTTGATGTGGTTATGAATGCAATTGACACGCCTCCTCATGGAATTGAACCCGCCCCACTGTACGCTCAATGGCGACGATCGACTCAAAAGTTGATTTTTTCTGCTACCCTCACTCGAGACCCTGAAAAGATGGCCAATATGCGCATTCGTAACCCGCAAGTATACGTTGTTGGTGGTGTCGATGCTGAAGAAGGCGTGGACGAGAATGATCGCAAGGAATTCATGGTACCACCAACCCTTACAGAACGCCTGGTGCCCATTCGCCAAGTCAGTATCAAGCCGCTACGTCTTATGCAAATGCTGTTAACTCGCCCCGAAAAGATTACAAGCTACGTACTTGTGTTTGTGAAGTCCAATGAAGCTGCTGCTCGTCTGTCACGGCTGCTCACAATCATTGACGAAGAAGTCTTTCACAGCGGACTGCGCATCGAGCGATGTTCCGGTGAAGTTGAATTCAACACTCGCCGCAAGACGCTTAATGCATTTGCGGAGGGAAAGATTGATATTCTAGTGTGTACCGACCTCATTGCGCGTGGTATTGACATTTCCAAGATTCGCAATGTAATCAACTACGATCTGCCACCTGGAAAACGTGAATACGTCCACCGAGTTGGCCGTACTGCCCGTGCAGGACAGCCAGGTACTGCGTGGTCATTCGCGTGTGACCCACAGGAGCACAAATACTTCTGGGGCGCCATTGCAAATCGTATCTACAGGGAAGATGGAAAAGAGGTTGAAAGGTACGACATCGAAGGCGAGATCGAACCGGAGGGAACTAGAGAGTATTATAGACAGGAAGACGGGTATAAACTCGCTCTGGAAAGATTGGAAGGTGAGGTTCATAGGAAAAAGTAGACAAAAGTTATTTAATTGATTTGTTTTATTTTAGAAACGGGGAAGCAATGAAGCTGGTCAATTACTTATAACTATAAGGTCGTGACCCAGTTAATGTTATATAATGCTGCATTTCGTTGGAGTTAGAAAATGCTGAGGAGAAGGGAGCATTTAAGCGAACGGTCCATTCGATGTCTTATGAAAAGACCGCATTATTCTAAAGTGCAAAGAGAACAGGGCTAATACCGCCAACTATCTACGTTCGTGTGTGAGCTAGCATAGTAGAATCTAGCTTACATATATTATATTATTCTTATATATAGGTCAAATTCTGATATTGGATCAGAAGTTTAAGCAACCAACTGAAATCCCCAGAAAACTGAGGTTCTTGAAATGCATTTTTTAGGCCGCTGATGGACAACATAGTAGCCACTACTAGAGCTTGATGCTACAGATGTTCGATCCGTGCCCACGTTTTGCTGACAGTCAATGCTAACAATTTATACAGCTAATTGACCCATACGACGGCGCAAAGCGCTTGACTTGAGCTCTGATCTTGATTTGTACTTTTCCCACTGCCAGGCTTCGACTTCACGCTGTGTAGTGACCAAGAAACGGTAAAAGTTCAGCATGGACCAACACATGTGCAACTTTCGACTACTCGTAGAACCAATCATATAGACAGTCCGTTCACCTATTTAGTGGCTTGCGGTGGCTGCTCCAGCCAAAACAATAAATACGTTCCACGGTCAGGGCGCCTTGTGCGCTGAGTCATCTCTTTGTGTTTTCTTTGCTTCAGAACAATACGCGAAACGAGAAGCTTCAAATTTCTCAGCGCCAACAACCTCCGCACTCACAAACGTTCAACAGGTTCTCCTAAAGACAACGTAGCAGCGTGGTGGTAGGACTGAAATAGTTAAAAAGTGCACAGGAATTTTAATTGACTCTCTGCATCCCCTTTTTCTCGACTCTGTTCTACTTGAGCACTTGATCAGCCGAACCTCCCATCTCGTTCCCGCGGCAGCGGTACTTTTCTGCTTTTCTCTTCGTCTTCTTCTTTTCCTTCTTTACTTTCTTTGAAAGTGCCCGATTCTTCTTTAATACGCTTCATTGCTACGTTCCTTGTAAGTATCGCAACTATTTCGTGTCTGCAGCGCCTTCAGCGTCAGTGCTTCTCACGGCGCCGCTCGCTCTATGCTCCCATTCCACGCGCATGACGTCTTTGCCTGAACAAGGCTGCACACAATTATTTTCTTCTCAATTTGTCTCCATCGAATAAATGATAATTTTTTTTCTTCCATTTCCTGCTATTTTCCTTTCTCTCCCCCTCTCTCTTACTATCTCACCCCATACATTCTTTCTTTCGCATCGTTCTCTTCAGCTTTATTAGTTGCTAATTCTTCAGGGTTAAATTGTACGAGAATATATCCCTATTCTGTCACACAATTGTCAATAATCTTTAACTCACACACTTCACCATGCCGGACCCGAAGGATCCTTCTAAAGGAGTTACTAGTGCATCCGCGAGGTCGTCTGATGCGACTACCCCTGATACTGCGGAGAACTCCCAAACAGCGCCTTCTGATCAACCAATTCTGAGGTATCCTAACTTCTCAAACAGGCCTTCTGTGCGTTCTCAGAATTCTGCTACTATTCAAAACTCTCCTACCGCACCTACCCGAGCTGCCTTGAATAGATTACCTTCTACAGCATCAGAACGCGATGTGGGAGCGTCTTCAAGTACAGCTCAAGCTGGAGCTTCTACAATTAGAGCGCGAAAAGGCAGCAAACCCGGCAAGAACGCCAGATTGTTATTATATAGCACAGACGACGATAGAGATGAGCTGGAGGCTGACTATGGAAAAGATTATATGGAGGGTTACTCCCTTGGCTTGAAAGAAGGCCGTAGAAAGGCGATCGAATCTGCTGCGATGAGAAGTCCACACATTAAGCCTACTCAATCCAGAGACCTGCCTTCACTCAGACCAACATCCTCAAGAACCGCTCCTGGTGAGTATGGAGGAGATTACCAGCAATATCTTGATAGGGATAAATCCTCGGTCTTGGCATCTCCAAGGCTTCATTCCCGCGAGTCAATCGCCAGCATTGTTCACGATTTAGTAGATCGTGAAGACCATCACGACGCACGCGGCGTCAAAGAAACACAATCCCGACTTTTGGAGGAGCTGAACAACGAAGACGAATTTGGCGAAGAGCCCGAAACTCCTTCTGACGCCGATGACGATGATGATGCCAGTATTGCATCTAATGAAACATTTACTCTTCGTGAACGTCAGGACGCTATCAATATTACACATCCTTTTGGTATTCGTATCTGGAAGCCTGCTCTCTATAAAAAGGACCGCTCCGTACAACGCATTGCAGAAGGTGATATCCATTCACGCCCAGGCAAGGATGTTAGCTGGACTGTTTGGGTTGGAAATCTAATTTGGACCCTCACTTTTGGCCTTGTACTTTCCTTTGCGTGCGTAGTAAGTGCAGGCATATGCTTTTTACTTTTTTGGAGCGAAAGTGCCTACCAGTACGGCCGTACTTTCTTGTCTCTTGCAAGGTATCTTTTGTTTCCTTTCGGCGTATGTGTGCAGCTATGGCAAGACGAGCGGTACTTTCGCGAGGATGGTGGAGATGGCCGGACGGTCGCTGAGTATGAGAGTTGGCAAAATACAGATAACGCTCGCACTAGGCTCTTCTTTGGGCCCAGCACGGACCCAATTGGATCAATACCTGAAGAAACTGCCCAACACACTGAAGAACCCAATGAAGCTGCACCTAGAGCAGAGGAGCACTCACCAAGCTCTAGCGTTCACGGCAGTGGTAGTGAGTTTAGACACAAACGCAGATTCTTTGGGAGAGGCGAATGGAACGTTGGCCGCATTTTATTTTATGTTCTATACTACTTGTTGGTATTCCCGCTATTAGTTATCGTCGCTTTAATCTGCTGGCTCGGTGTGTTTTCGCTCCCCATGGCTAAGGTTACATCGACTCTTTCAAATCACTTGCGCAGACACCCTCTTGCTTTGTCGTTTGTGCCTGCCAACAGACTCAAAAATCTATCTTCCACGGAGTACAACTCATCCATTTTACTATGCACTTACAGGGCTATGGGCTCTCGTTACTACAAGTACACTGTTGATGGTACTAATATCTTTTTCATTAATCTCATGTTCCCTGTGCTCTTTGTGATTTTTGATTACTACGTGCTCGCCGAGACTCTTCACTGGGATTATTTTTTCACAAACAACCTATTTATCTTCTTCCTGTCTCTTGCCTCCGTGATTCCTCTCGCCTACTTCATTGGACAGGCTGTAGCTTCTATCTCGGCCCAAACATCCATGGGTATGGGTGCTACCATCAACGCATTCTTTTCGACCATTGTTGAAGTATTCCTTTACACTGTTGCATTGAGCCAAGGTAAAGGTGATTTGGTGGAAGGATCCATTGTAGGTAGCATTTTCGCCGGTGTTCTTTTACTACCAGGACTCTCTATGTGTGCAGGTGCAATAAAGCGTAAGACTCAGAGATATAATCCTAACTCTGCGGGCGTCAGTTCGACTATGCTGCTTTTTGCAGTCATTGGTGCTTTTGCTCCGACTATCTTTTATGAGATCTATGGGCCCTATGAGTTGCGTTGTTCTCCAGAGAGTCTCTCATCACAACAGGATCCTTCCTATAGTACATGCCATTTCTATCAGGCTCCTCTAACCCCTGGCCCCTTCTACTCAAACATTATTCAGCCTTTTAGCTGCATGTGCTCGGCATTGCTGTTTATTTCATATGTAATTGGATTGTGGTTTACCCTCAGAACACACGCTGCCTTAATCTGGGCAACTCCAACTGTTTCACAGCATCATGCTACTAATCAAGGCTATTTAGCTATCCAGCATGCTCCTGCTATATCTACGCCTCTCCCACTTCATAACCCTCCTCCGACGACTGTTCCTGCGACGACTGGTGCACCTGTGACGGCTGCTACCCCTGCGACGGTTACTGCTCCTGCGGCGGCTATCGCACCTGTGACAGCTGCTGCGATTCCTGTAATCTCTGAGCCCGAGCGACCCAAGACCGCAACAAAGCGACCCGCTAAGAAGTCAGTTGTCCTCAAGACTGTCGACCCAGTCCCCATTACCCTTCCTGCTGCAGCACTCGATAGTGCAGGCGCTGCGACAGTCGTTGCATCAGGCGCTGACGCCGGCGGTGGTCACGACGCGCCGAATTGGAGCAGAACCAAGTCTACTGTTATTCTATTAGGTGCCACCATTCTTTACGCCATTATTGCTGAAGTTTTGGTTGACACCGTAGATGTTGTCTTAGAAGGTACCAATATTAGCCCCAAGTTCCTGGGTATCACCATCTTTGCCCTTGTTCCTAATACCACTGAATTTCTGAACGCCATTTCGTTTGCCATGCAAGGAAATGTCAGTCTGTCCATGGAAATCGGCAGTGCCTATGCTTTGCAGGTTTGCTTGCTTCAAATTCCCGCCCTAGTTCTCTACAGTATCTGGGTTGGCCCATTGGGCTCTAACATCCAAGACTACATGTTCACCCTCATTTTTCCCAGATGGGACTTGTTCATGGTCATTTTCTGTGTGTTTGTATTCAGCTACATTTACGCCGAAGGTAAGAGTAACTACTTTAAGGGCAGCATTCTGGTTCTGAGCTACCTAGTCGTGATGCTGGGTTTCTATTTTTCGGGAAACAAGGATGACGAGGGAATGATGAGCGGTAGTTTCTCGCATTACCTAGCATTGCTGAATAGTAATGGCGGTGCTGCAGTACGGCCTCAATTTACCCAACAAGGCGCCTAATAGCAGCATTAAGCACTAAGTACCAAAAGCCGCGATGGAATATCTGGGGAACTTGTATTCCAAGGGTATTATACATGTATGTATTGAAGAAAATAATAACAGTATTATAGCAGCAATTAATATGAATGCATTCTTTCTTCGTTGACAAAGTCTAGGAGTTGCCCTCTTATTGTCAAAATTTGATGAAAGCGTGATGAAAGCGATCTCCCCTAATTACGCTTAGACGATATATACTGCTCTGTGAAGCAATGCAATTGAGAACGACTTCTCTAGCCCCATAAACATCCTGCCGTTTATTTCAGCATGAATCGATTATCTTACAATATATACAAATGACTATGACTAAATCTATTAAGAGCGTTTGGACTAGAACCAAGGCATACTCTTCTTCTGCTTCTTCTCCAATCTTCTTCTGAACCTAGCACCTCTGGCCTGGGCAATCACCTCGTCTGCCTTCTCCAAAGCCTCAGCCATCTCCTTCTG
This sequence comes from Geotrichum fermentans, assembly GCA_030564905.1. Lineage (NCBI taxonomy): Eukaryota > Fungi > Ascomycota > Dipodascomycetes > Dipodascales > Dipodascaceae > Geotrichum > Geotrichum fermentans. The sequence continues at coordinate 62,655 of JAJMAG010000104.1, forward strand.
TCTCTCGGGAGCTTTGCGCTCTGCCTTGCTAAGCTTGAATCTGTGCGATCCGCGCACTGGCGTCTTGTTCTCGTATTTGTCCTCGTAGAACTTCTTGCCGTTGGCCAAAGAAGGCAGTAACCCGGTAATACCGTATCTGTAGGCCGTCTTGTATAAATCACTTTGACGGCGGAGTGAGTAAATAGGGTCATGCAAACGCTTGGTCACGGGATGACGATTAGCGATGAAGGGGTTGGCGTCAGGAGCGTCGGTTGAAGTAGATTTGTCGGCATACTGGCGGAATGGAGCAGGCGGGTACTTGGAGAAAAAGTCGGCCAGAGGCTTGGGCAGCTGCAGAAAGAAGGGGTTACCTTCGGGGACAGCAGCAAGCGATTCTGAAGGAGCCTCAGTAGCAGCATGAGCGGCCTTCTCAGATTGGAGGTGCTTGAGAGTTTGGACGTTCTCAAGGATTTGGGCGGCCCGAAGTCGTTCTCTAAGACGAGGAGCCTGTCGATGTGCCACAGTCTCGACGTTGTGTAAAAGTGACAAAGTAGATCTCATGATTAAAACGTGTCCGGAGGGAGCTGTTGACTGGCGAGTGGTTCTCAGCAGTTGCTTGCGTCGCTAGTGATCCAATGAACGAAATCTCAAAACCATCGCGGTGGTGAATTTTCAATTTTTTTCACTATATCATGACTAATACATGAGTTAATCATATCGTCCAATGATTTGTGGTGTGGGCAAGGGTTCAAGTTTCTCCGCCTAGCGTTGAATCACCACGAACGACGAGTCTGAAAATATTCAGTCATCTCTCAGCTTCTCGCAACTATAAAACCTTTCTTGACCCGTTTTCGCTAGTACTTTTCCTTCAATTGATCGAACCGTGGAGTGAAAACAATTGTTCAAAATGCTTTCTTCTGTTCGCACTTATTCTGCTCGTTCCGCTACTTCTGTGCGCGCTAGCAGCCTTATATTTCGCGTGAGTTTTCCCCAGAGTTTCAACTTAAATTTCAGGATTCTGACCATTTCGTAGCAATTGTCCACAGCGAAATCCGCTAAACCAAAGACCGCCTCTAAATCCAACGAGACCCCCGCTAAGCCTTACTACAATGTGGAGGAAAAGTTTGTTCAGAAGTACGAGGACTTTCAAGTCGCTACCTACGCCCGTCCCCCGACCGTTATGAAAAATGCTCTTGGCTCTTACATGTGGGATGTCCGTGGAAACCAATATATCGATTTCATGGCTGGAATTGCTGTCACTGGTCTGGGCCACTCTCACCCCGCTGTGTCTCGTATCTTGCATGATCAGGCTTCGACGTTAATGCATTCTTCGAATTTGTACTACAATGAGTGGACTCCCAAGTTGTCCAAGGCCTTGGTTGAGACTACTAAGGCTGCTGGTGCATTTCCCAGTGCTCATTCCTCATTTATTTGCAACTCTGGTACTGAAGCTAATGAGGCTGCTTTGAAGTTTGCTCGAAAGTTTGGTAAGGTTCAAGGTGGTGGAAACGATTCCAAGAAAACTGGCCTTGTTAGTTTTACTGGAGCATTCCATGGCCGATCCTTCGGTGCTCTGTCGGTTACTCCCAACCCCAAGTACCAAGCCCCATATGGCCCCATGGTTCCTGATGTCACGACTGGCGAATTTAATAATGTTGCCGGACTCAAGAGCCTTATTACTGAGAACACTGCTGGTGTTATTGTTGAACCTATCCAAGGTGAGGGAGGTGTTAACCCTGCTACTCCTGAGTTCCTCACTGCTCTCCGCAAGCGTTGTGATGAGGTGGGTGCTGCTCTTATCTTTGATGAGATTCAATGTGGTCTTGGCCGTACCGGTACACTTTGGGCTCACCAGAACTTCCCTGGTGTTGAGCCAGATATTCTCACGATGGCCAAGGCTCTCGGAAACGGTTTCCCCATTGGCGCTGTTGTCGTGAACAAGAAGATTCACGATGCCATCCAGGTCGGTGACCACGGTACCACTTATGGCGGTAACCCCCTCGGATCTCGTGTCGCCCTCGAGGTATTTTCTGAGATTGCTTCCAAACCTTTGCTCAAGGGAGTCGCCAAGCGTGGCGAGATTCTTCAGAAACAGCTTGACTCCTTTGTCGAGAAATACCCCAATCTTGTCAAGGAGCGCCGTGGACTTGGCTTGATCCAGGGTCTTGAGTTGGATATTCCTGCTACCCAAGTAACGAGCCGTGCTCACGACTCCGGTTTACTGATCATCAATGCTGGCCCCAACACGCTACGCTTCATCCCTGCGTTGAATATTCCTATTCCTATTCTGAAGAAGGGACTGAAGACGATCAACAAGATCCTCAGAGCTATTAACAATGACCGTGAAGCTGTTAAAACAGACAAGAAAAATGTCAAGGCCTAGGACGAGCAATAAATTGTGGGTATAAATATGAAGTAAAATACTAATGGATATGAGCCGGATTTATGAATCGAGATGAGATTCAGAATCTTAATTAACTATTAATGTGCTTTCAATTGTACTGTAGTTGAATTTGTCCGTAAATTATGAAGTCCCGAAAACTACTAGAGAGTAGCGTTGGCTTTCAGCATTATCGAATACGCTTTGAATAGTGGCTGGCACTTAAAGTTTGGAAAGTTCTTCATAACGTGGCGAAGAGTTTGGAGCCAATTAAAGTTTTATTTGCGATTGTGTTTAGCTAGTAATGTTCAATGGAGATTTGCTGAAATTCCTTACGTTTTGTTTTGAATGCAACTATTGCCGGAACTACATAAGAGCGTAAGTTTTTTTCCATAACTTATATTAGCATCGGGAGCATGTGCAAAATTATCTCCAAATGTTTGCATTTAGCAAAGCCTGTTATATACTATTTTGACATACACAGATTTCTTTTGGCATGCAATTATAGGCAAATATTCGACTAACACTATCAAGTAAATACGCGTAATTATGAGACTCCTATAATGAGCTTCACTCAAATTGTTTTGCGTGGTCTGTCAATTCCCTTTTATCTTATCCTTCAAAAACTGTCTTGCCTCGGATTTCTCTCATTACCTTGGGTTTTCACCTTAGACGCCAATCTTTTTACGAATATTCTGTAAATATCCACTCTCTGTTGTCTCTTTTTCTATTTGTAACCAAACAGGAAGCTCTTCCTCCTTCTTAATGTAATGCTTTACCAAAGCATTTGATAGCAAAGTGTCCTCTTCGTCTTTGCCATCTTCTTCCTCAGAAGAAATGTATTGCATTAATGCTGTAAAACTTCCCCACAGTGATGAACCTGATTTAGCACCGGGACTGCGAGGACAAGTGTGATGCACAGTGTGTGGGTTCGGTGATGTATCTTCGCGCTGGAGCCAGCCGGTGTTGTACGGTGGATTGACGGAAGTGGTGGACTTATTAACGACGGGTAGCCAGGCAATATCGGTATTTTGAGGATTACCTTCGTCCTCTTCGTCAAGCTTCAACCATGCAAATTCGTCTACGGGAGTGGAAGGAGAAACGGGAGAAGTGGGAGCAGAAGAAGCTGAAGCAGAGGAAGTTGAAACAGAAGAAGTGAGAGAAAAAGAAGCTGACACAGGAGAAGACGGAAGTACGAGCCACGGGTCGTGGGCACATCTCGTGGCTTCAGCACTTTGCTGGGTTTGTTGATTTGGATTAAAAGCAGGCACAAATAGTGGATTCGGCAGAGACGAGGATGGGAGCTCGACGGCCCGCGACCCGGCCCATGATTCACTTTCTGATGGTGGAGACTGAATAAAATCAAATGGCGCATTTAGAGCCTCTAAATCAAGGCACTTGCGCGACCAGCGACGAGGTGTTTGAGATGTATTTTGGAACTCCAAATTACTCGAATTTTTTCCAAAGCTCGAGGAATCAGAATTGTCCGATTGAAGCAAAGTATTAGAAGGAGCATGCTTTGAGTTTTCGTTTGGACATATGGAAATAGACGTACCTGTTGCAGAGTACATGGAGATGCGTTCCACGCGTTGATGGTCACGCCTTCTCAGTGATGGGATATAGGTGTCATGCTGAGAGCGATGTTCTGTTTCCAAATTTATAGAGCCATCAGATGCTGGCAAAACACATGGAGTATCACCGGTCGAAGCTGTTGGTGATATCGGCTTAGCGTATCGATTGTTGCATCCTATTTGGTGAACTGTCAATTTTGGACATCCTACATCCAGAGTGTAGGACAAAGGTAGACTGTATCTCCTCTGTTTGCAAGCGTGAGCACGCCGCACTAGAGGTGCCTTAGCTCTATCTGTGGACTGCATAATTGCCGAGTTCTTGAATAGCAAAATATTATTAGGACTGATTGTGGTGGACAGCCAAATAGAAAAAAGGGAATTGCATCACAAATTCAGACAAGGAGTTTCATGTCTTTATATTCCTGACTTCAATGTGAACTCGTTAACAAAATGTAGGGTTTTTATTTCATTAATAAATACATGTAGATTTGTTGTCAGGGTTCAAAATTACGTTCAGCACTGACAAGCCCCCTGTGGGCTGGAAGCAAGCACAGACAGAATAATATATCTGAATCAAAAGACAGCAAGCCAAGCGCAGGGTGCGCCCAACCCTTGTACTAAAGCTAGCAGGTATTGTAACAGAGCCAGTGAAGCAAGGTTTTTGGCCTATAGAAAAGCAATTGTGAAGCTAGTATTCACCGTACTAACACTACACGTTAAAAAAATAGTTCAGTGTGAGTTTCTACATATATTAGTGCAGTGTTTACGTCGCTAGTAGCTCTGCCAGCCGCTCTTAGAGAACTTCTTAAGCTATTTCGTGATTACTAATTAAACGTACTACATAAAAATTTGAAGGGATGCGCTTTCTGTTTCACACCAGAACTCACAAGCCTGAGAGAAGTGGGGCGGGTTTTACTGTATAATTGAATTTCCTACCCGACCCTACCTCATAATGGATGATGAATAATGATTCGTAGAGAAACACTAGAGAAATCCAGTTCGAAGGAAAATGCTTTCTGTGTAAACCATTCGGGCCATCCGCAGCGGTACTAGACAACATCATTTTACAAAGGATTTCAGTTCACGGTTAAAACTGCTGGTGCGACACTGAGTATAGTTAATGCATGTAGTATAATATAAAAGGTGTGAGAAAATGCAATTAACATTACTGAAAATTATTGTTAATCTTATTGAAGCAATTGGATTGAGTGATAGGTTGTAAACTAATTAGCTACATGTATATATCAACTTCACATTTTAAATTGGAATGCTTTTCTCAATCAATGTGATTCCAAACTCCTCCCGCAGCTCATCCATAATGGAATACGCAAACTTGGGAGTGACAGGCGCATGGATTCCAGGTTCATCAATTGTACCGTTAAGAATCTGTCGCACGGTTACAGCACATGGAATACCTACTAAGCGCGCCATGGCGCTGTAACCACCAGGTACACCATATTCAACAAGGGTGGAGGTTCTGGTTTCCGTAGTCTTATCTGCCCACTCAATCTTGAACTTGTGTTGAAGTATTACAAGATCACGCTCACCTTCACCGAAATGCATCTTCTGCTCAAGAACTGCGCAAAGCGTATCGAGTGGGTTGCCACGCGGAGTGATGGGATCATCAGAGAAAAGACCCAGGAATTTGAAACCGGCAATGATTCTGTTCTTCTCTGAGGTCGATTTGAATTTGGTTTTGGAAGAAATAGCCCAGATCAAATCTTTCTCGCTGGATGATGACGAGTTAAGCAGCTTTGCTAGAGCCTCGTTCCAAGGAAGTGGCTTTTCGTCAGGAGAGAGATAGTCTACCGGCTCATCACTCAAAAACCCAACATCAACGAGGACCTTGGCAAATTCGGGGAAGCCCTGAAAACGAAGTGTCCCACGAATGACAGTCTCCGCCTCTGAGATGTCATAGCGCTCCTTGTAACCGGTAGAATCTCGATTTGGGTAACCAACCAAAGCAAATCCAGGGAAGATAAAGTACGGCTTTGCAGAGTCCATGAGATTTTCAGAAGCGATTTCCTCGATCTTGCCATTCTTCCAGTAACGTGCAGAATTGCGAAGAGCAAGAAGGACGCCTCGAGGAGACCAAGAAAACTTGTAACCCAGCGGGTTATCTGAAAACTCAGGCGAGGGCAAGCCACCGCAGTATGAAAGAAACGAGGTAATCTTGCCCTTGGCTTTATGGACTTCGTCAATAGTCTTGACGGCATAAAGATGGTCAATACCTGGATCCAGCCCGATTTCATTGAACACCACAATTCCTGCCTTCTTCACTTCTTCTTCCAATTCCTTCATGGCTGGAGAAATGTATGACGTAGTGACGACATGTTTCTTCTTCCGAATTGCAGACTTGATAACAATGGAGTGGAGGGTGTATGGAATAAGAGAAATAACGAGATCGTGCTTTTCTACTGCTGCATCCAGAGCTTTTTCGTCTTTGACATCGAGAGATATTGCTTTGGCAACTGAGCCTGCGAGTTCCTTTGCCTTCGATAAGGTTCGGCTGGCAACTGTTACCTCAATTCCTTTAGTGGCGGCCAGAACGTCGACAGTGGGCTTTGCCACAAACCCAGATCCTAAAAGCAACACAGACCTTTGCTGTTAGCAGCTATCTTTTAATGTTTAACCGACTTACTTGGATTTACCGCCAAATAGAGAAAATAGCGAATTGAATGACATTGAGCACAAAAGTTGAAGATAAGAGAATAAAGAAGAAGAGCAACGTTTAATCCAGAAACTTAAATAATACAGGACCCTGTGTCTGGTGAGTCCAGGGCCGAACCGCTAACATTGCGCAACGTCCGTAGAAGTGGAAGTACCTGGTAATTACGTTAGCAAGTTTACGCCTCTCCAACTTCTACAATAAATATGGATGCATGCAGCGACTTGAATGACAAAATGATGAAAGATATTGATATTAAATAGTAGTCCCGCCTAGATCCCACCACGCAACAACGCTATGATCCGATCCTTTTTTTTACATAAAAACTTGTCGTAATTGCTAGTAGGCATCTAGAAACCTCGTCCTCCCCGTCCACGGCCGCGTCCCCCTCTACCACCGCGTGGCCCACCACGTCCGCCTCGCGTGGTCGATCCTCTTGGGGCGCTTGGCTTAGTTCCCCGGGGTTTAGGTGTGTCGTCAATTAACAGCGTGTCTAATGGAAGTGATTCGGGCAAAATGTAGTATCTGATGTTGTTTCCTCGAATGTTGATGTATTCTAGAGATATCGGCTCGCGATTCTTTATCGTCATTTTCACTCCACGCAGAGTTGTGTTCATATTAGGAGATACCGACAGAATTGTGCCGGAGACAATAGTGCCTTCATAATTAGAGGTGATCCTTGTAGAGATGCAGAGGAAATGTTCATACCATTTTTCAGTTCGATTTGAACGGACTCCGACTGGAGCTTCATTAAAAACCTATGCAGCAAATTAGACAAAAGCCAACAAATATAAGACCCACAGCGACTCACCTAACCAATTTCATTGTGAATTGTATCTACCGACGCGTAGCTCTGTGAATTTATGAATTTGCAAAGAGCTCGCGATGCTTGTTGGAGTGTTCTGTGGCAGTGATTTCTAAATTTTTCAAAACCCAGACCCAGATAATCACAGGACCTGTTGATACGCACCAGGGGGATGGATAGCCAAGCATTTGGCCCAACAAACTTGGTCTCCTGGCAGACACAGCGACATCGCAAGGTGAAGAAGAATGGTTAGCATCGAACTCAGAACAAAAGGCAAAGCCAAGATCAGAAAGCTCCCCGAGGAGGTTAAGCTGGACGGCTCCGCTACTGTCCAGACTTTGGCTGATCAGATCTCCAAAACAGTTGGTCTATCTGTCCACCGCTTGCGTTTGACCATCCCCAACCCCGAAGCACCTGCTTCTGGCGCGAAGTCCAAGGATGTTGTACTGTCCTTCGACGCCCCAATCTCTCAGTACTCTGGCTCTTCTGATGCCTTGACTGTTACTGTCAAAGATCTTGGTCCTCAACTTGGTTGGAGAACTGTCTACCTCGTTGAATACCTCGGACCTCTACTTATTCACCCCATTTTTTACTTTGGACAGCAAGCTATCTACGGACAGACATTTGACCACTCTCGTGTTCAGCAATTGGCCTTTGTTTTTGCTATGCTGCACTTCTTGAAGCGCGAATTCGAGACTGCCTTCATTCACAAGTTCTCGATGGCTACTATGCCCGCGTTCAATATCTTCAAGAACTCTGGCCACTACTGGATTTTGTCTGGGTTCTTCCTCGCTTACTTTATCTACGCACCCGACTCTTACGTTTCTGAAGACAAGTCTGTCCTCAGCAAGATCCTCTTTGGCCGCAACGCATATCCCCTAAGTGCTAACCAGCTTCACTTTCTCACCGCCTTCTGGCTCTTTGCTGAGCTTTCCAACCTATGGACTCACTTAAACCTGGCTTCGCTTCGCGCCAATGGATCCAAAAAACGCCAAATCCCCCGAGGATATGGCTTTGACTTAGTGTCGTTTCCTAATTACTACTTTGAATCTCTTGGCTGGTTTGTCTATCTCTTGGTTACCCAGAACTGGTCTTCATTGCTATTCTTGATCATTGGTACTGGTCAAATGGCCATTTGGGCACTCAAAAAACACGCCAGATACAGAAAGGACTTTGGCGACAAATATCCCCGCAACAGAAAGGCCATGTTCCCTTTCCTGTTGTAAGATAACTAATCATCTAATCAAAAATATATACATGAATGAATGAAATGCGTGGGAACTTATACCGCAAAAAGGGCTAGGGTGAATTTTCACTTGGGAGTGCTAATGGAAGGAAAGTTCACTGTGAGAACAACTCAGATTGCAAACAGTACATCATGTAGATCAAGAGCCGAGGTTAAACCATCATGAAGATTGTGATCGAGACAAGACGTGTTAATAGGTCAGGTCACTACGCGCATTGGAATGCGCTGAAGCTGACGAAGTCTAATACTTGGCCTGTCTTTTTCTAAATAATCAATGCTAAACTTTAGTTACAGATATTCTAAAAAGTATAGGAATAAAAAAGTATTAAAAAACATCTATCTACATGTATGAATAACTTTGATAGTTGTAATCTACCTTGATCTGACTTGAGAAAGCCTAGAGGTAGTTGTGGGATGACAGCCATGCCTCGACGGCCGGTGCATCACGCTTCAACCATTGCTCACTTGACTTGATTATATCCAAGCCCTGAGCCAAAGATCGGTCAAACATCTTGGTATCCTTGTCTGCAAAGAACGCTTCAACATCCTTGTACGCCTTCTCGGACGAAAATTTGTTTATACTTTCAGAAACCAGCCGACTAAAAATGTTCGGGTTGGACCCGTATTTGGCCAGAATGGCATCCCAGTTTTCTTTCAAATAAGTCCATGCTCGCCAGCGACCCGCGGTGTTATCCGTAATGGAGGAAAAGATGCTCATAATGTCTTGGGAGGGGATGTCTGGGAGGAGGAGGTAGGAAAGCCCACGCTCAATGAGAGCAGGATCTGTGACCCTTCCTAGACACCGAAGGGCTCGAACGCGAGAGTCCACTGCAGATGGGGACACAACCTCTTCGAAAATGGCATCGTAGTTAGCTGTGAGGTCTGCGTCGGTCGCTGAAACCAGACCAGCCCTGAATACGGCAGCACGGAGCGAAGGGTGAACCGCTTTCTTGTCACCTGCCTTCCATTTGGCAAACAGAGCTGAGCCGTGCTCGACCGCAGAAGGCACACCTGCCCCAACAGCCAGAGAGACGATCAGTGCTCTTAGTTCACCAGTTAGGTAGTCTTCGTCCTCCGGAAACTCCCAGCCCAAGCGTTCAAGGTTATACGCCACCAGATCCTGCAAAACCTTCGTGAGGCCATCGGTGACCTTTTTCGGTTGCTCAAACCAGACACTTCTGATTTCGTGAATACGTGCGGTAATCTCGCCGAATAGTTCATAATCAGTTTCTTTGGAGAAGGCTGTCAAGATGGTGAGTAGACGATCTGTAGAGCCGACGCCTGCTGTTGCACAGACAGCCACATCCGCAAGTAGTCCGATCTTGTCACTGGTGGCGAGCTTGTCAACAGACGCTGAAATTTTGGCGAGTCTTTCGGCCGAGTAATTCACACGAAACACACCTGTCTGGTTTTTGTTCAGCAGGAAATAATCCAACTTGGCCAAGCCAGGAATTGTGATCTCACGAGTGTCGAGCACCTTAGGCAAAGAAGCAATAACTGCTTCATCAGAAGGATCAGAAGCATCAGCTGAAATGGCAAGAGGGATCCACCAAAGAGTTTGGTTCTCCTCATCGGTAGCGTCACCCGAAGCCAAGAATCGGTCCTGGCGCAGCACAA
>JAJMAG010000105.1:0-27784 GCA_030564905.1 Geotrichum fermentans
AGAGTTGGTTTAATGATACTTAGGTTGAAGCCGTATGTGCTTTAAATGTTTGGAGTATCGGGAACTAGTTATTGAATGAAAGCCTGAGCAACTGAATCATGCGAAATGCAATCATAGATATTCTCTTGGGTACTCATTAAATAAGCTCTCTCTGAGAGGAGCTAGAAGCTTGCGCAAGAGAGACTTTCTCGAAGCGGCTGTACTATACACTTGTTTTGCGAGTCTAAATTAATGGAAATCCATCGTTTCTGTCATAATAATTTTCAAATTTTTGTATTCTCCAACAAAATGCTTAATGTACACATCACAATAATAACTTTTAAAAAACAGCTTTTTTCAAAGCAAGAATTACGAGACTTTTAACGGGTGGCAAAGGCTCTGGTGACAACACGCTTGAGGCCAAGCTCAGCCTTTCTGAGGTCATCAGCAGAAGCGTCCTTGATCTCAAGAGCAGCCATGGCGTCAGAAAGAGCGGCCTCAATGCGGTCCTTACCACCGCGCTTGACCTTAGCGGTGACACTGGGGTCAGAAACAGTAGCCTCAATCTGGGAGATGTAGGACTCGAGGTGCTGCTTAGCCTCGTGGCGCTTGGAGAAAGCCTCATCAGCAGCCTTGAAGTTCTCAGCATCGTTGATCATCTTCTCAATATCAGAAGAGTTGAGACGACCAACAGAGTTAGAGATGGTAATATTGGCACTGCGGCCAGTAGACTTCTCGACAGCAGTAACCTTGAGAATACCGTTGGCATCGACTTCAAAGACAGCCTCAAGAACGGGCTCACCGGCCTTCATGGGAGGAATTCCCTTAAGGTCGAACTCACCAAGAAGAGTGTTCTCAGCACAGTTGACACGCTCACCCTGGTAGACGGGGAACTGAACAGTGGTCTGGTGGTCACCAACAGTAGTGAAGGTACGTCTCTTCAGAGTAGGGACAGTGGTGTTACGGGGAACGACGGGAGCAAAGACATTGCCCTCCATGGCGACACCAAGAGAGAGGGGAACAACATCAAGCAAAAGCAGATCCTGGGCCTCCTCGGAAGTGGCCTGGTTAGTGAGGAGAGCACCCTGGACAGCAGCACCGTAGGCAACAGCCTCATCAGGGTTAATGGACTTCTCAAGCTGCTTGCCGTCAAAGAAATCGGAAAGCATCTTCTGGATCTTGGGGATACGGGTAGAACCACCAACAAGGACAACCTCGTCGACCTTGGACTTATCAATCTTAGCATCCTTCAGGACCTGCTCAACGGGAGCAAGAGTAGACTTGAAGAGAGCAGAGTTGATGTCCTCGAAACGGGCACGGGTAATGTTAATAGAGAAATCCTCACCAGCAGAAAGAGAGTCAATCTCAGCAGTGGTCTGGGATACGGAAGAGAGAGATCTCTTGGCACGCTCAGCGGCAGTTCTAAGACGTCTGAGAGCACGGGGGTCCTCAGAAATGTCAACACCGGTCTTCTTCTTGAAGTCAGCCTTGAAGTGCTCAAGAAGGTTGGTGTCAAAATCCTGACCACCGAGATGAGTATCACCAGCAGTAGCCTTGACATTGAAGACACCACCCTGAATAGAAAGAAGGGAGACATCGAAAGTACCACCACCAAGATCGAAAATAAGAACGTACTTCTCGTCCTCGGTCTTACCGGCACCAAGGCCGTAAGCGATAGCAGCAGCAGTGGGCTCGTTAATGATACGCAAAACGTTGAGGCCAGAAATGGCACCGGCGTCCTTGGTAGCCTGTCTCTGAGCATCGTTGAAGTAAGCAGGAACGGTGATAACAGCCTTCTCGACCTTCTTGCCGATCTTGGCCTCAGCAATCTCCTTCATCTTGGTAAGGACCATGGAAGAGATCTCCTGGGGGGAGAAAGTCTTGGTCTCATTGAGGTAAGAAACCTCGATGAGGGGAGCTCCGTTGGAGTCAATAACCTTGAAGGGCCAGGTCTTGATATCCTTCTGAACAGACTCATCGTCGAAACGTCTGCCAATCAAACGCTTAGCATCAAAGACAGTGTTCTTGGGGTTAAGAGCAGCCTGGTTCTTGGCGGCATCACCAATGAGTCTCTCCTTGTCAGAGAAAGCAACAAACGAGGGAGTAACACGGTTACCTTGCTCGTTGGCAATGATCTCGACAGCGCTGTCGTAGGTAGCAACACAAGAGTAAGTGGTACCCAAATCCTACAAAAACTCGTCAGTTCATGAATGTTTAAAATACTTGCACTGGCAAACCTGCCAGAATTAAGTCACTTACGATACCAATGGCACCAGGGAAAGTTCCGTCACCAGCAGTGGACATCTATAAAGAGAGTTAGCAAATGCAGAAAGTCGTCATGTAAAAAAAAAAAGACATACGTTGATATATGTTTCTAGTGCTTCTTACTCACGAAGAGAATTAGATGAAAAAAGAAGAGAGCGCAAAATTTTTTACCGAGATATCTAGGTGAAAAATCTGTGCATGTAAAAGAAGTAGTACTAGTATATTCACTCATGGTCTGAAATATATAGGGCTAGGGCGACTATGGCTTGTTTTGCCGAAGGTCTGGAACTTTGAAAATAACGAAAAACAAATAAAAGAACAAAAAATCGAGATCGTTAACCGAGTTAATTACAACTGCGAGCGTGGAAACTGGACACCTTCTACCGCGGGGTCGTTGACGAACCAGAAAACACTGTTCTTCGAGAGAACGTTGACCTGCACGGAGGGAAGCGTGATATCATGCTCGTCAAAAATGCGCTTGAGAATTGGAGCCTTGCCAGCACCCTCGGCCACAAAAGAGATTTGGGAGGCAGCTTCAAGGACCGGCTTGGTGAGCGTAACGCGGCGGGGAGGAGGTTTAGGTGAGTCCTCAATTGAGGCAACAATAAGGTCATTTTCTTCGAGAAGTTTGTGTCCAGGGAATAAAGAGCAAGTGTGGCCATCAGGTCCGCACCCAAGCAAAATAAGATCAAACTTGGGTAGAAGCTTGGACCGCGTATGATTGCCATCAAGGAAAACAGGAGTAGTAGGCAGAGTTCTTTCCAAAATATCAGCATAATTGGAGGCGATTTTTTCTGAGGAAGCATTCTGGGCTACTAGCTCGGCATCAATGGTGTAGACTTTCGGTTGTACCGGAAGATGATCAAGCAATTCCCTTTTGGTAAGACCGTAATTAGAATCTTCATGATCTAGAGGAACAATTCGCTCGTCGGCATAGTATATCTTCCACTTGGCCCACTGGATTTCGGGATGATTGAGGAGCCCTTTGCGAAGAACACTGACCAAGCTGCCGCCTGAAAGGGCAATGTTGAAATTGCCGTGACTGGAAATGGCAGCATTTTGAGCCCGGATGACCGCAGTTGCAACAGCGGCAGCAACTTCGGAGGATTCTGGATAGGAGTAAACTGTTGGACTAGGCATTGTAATGGTAGATGGAGGAGAGATTGCTCTCAAGAAGTGATTTCATTTTATATATATTCATCTGTGCTGGCATGCACCCTAACCCAACTATGTAGTTATCAATAATACTCTATTTATTCCAGTTTGGCATATCGTTCCATAAGGGCGATCTCGTGAAGATAAGTTTCCAGGCGGAAAGAGAGACGAACATCTGGAACGTTCGTCTTCTCCATCTCATTTCCGTCAGGGCCAGGAGCTTGATAGGTTTCTCCTAACCAATGGCGCTTAACAGCACCTTCAAAGCCAGATTGAAGTACCGAATTTCTCGCCAATTCACACATGTCGACGTTTGAAAGCTTGTAGATTTGAGCTGCGACAGAGTATTCTTCTATAAGCGGTTCCTTAGTATAGGCAAACTGTAAGGGGTCGTCAGTGGATAAGGAAATATTCAAGCCTCGCTTGAAGTAACTGTGGAACGGGTTTTTGTCGTAGGCAAGGAACAGGGCATTGTTACTGAGAGGTGACATAGCAATGCCAATCTGCTCAAGATAATACAAATACTGAACAAAAGGAATCTTGCGTAGTAAAATACCATGGTTAATGCCTTCAGAAGTCAGGAAAGCAGCCACCAAATGTTCGGGATCACCGGCCTCTCCGGCGTGGGGGCGTAACACAAATGTATTGAATCCTCTGTGCTTGCGCCAGCAATTAAGCGAAGTCATATTCGCATATAGATAATAAAGGTAATAAGAGTAAGGTGGGTTCTGAGCTGTGTCCCACTTGCTTGGAGCAGGAAACTTGCGATGGATACGACGTCCAACTTTGGATTCGTCATCTACCGAGTCGAATCCAATTACTCTCTGTAAAAAGACATGCAGCTTAGGATGGCTAGAGGGATCTTGAGTGACTTCGAACAAAGGTTTGAAAATGTTGTGAACCACCTGAGCAAAATTCTTAACTATTCCACTGTTGTAATAAACATCATAGAGGCGGGGAACTTGGATTAGCCAGCGTACATTGTTGGAAAATAGCTTATTATCAATAATCCATGCTGCCAGCTTGTCCCACTCACCTTCTGATCGGCCATAGATAGAGATACGGTATTCAGCCATCTGATATTTGCTCTGTTCCAGATCCTGCATGACTTCCTTGGTAATATCAGCAAGGTATTCGCCTTTGATATAATTATCAGTTTTCAAAAAAATCTCACGAAGACGAGATTCACCAATAGGGTTGTACTTCAAGTTGAACTTATCAAACCGATGGAAGGCGTCCTTATGGGCATGCATATCAAGAGTATCAATACTTAGGTCATAGGCACTCAAATTCAAACTCTCAAAGACCTGGCTCAAGGTAAGAACCTTACCATCACGGAGAATCACTTCTTCGTTGGGACTCGTTTTCATCTTGTATTTAATAAAACGCAACAAATGCTTCTGGTTCATACACGCGGAATGATGAACGTGAGTATCAACTTTTCGGACGTTATAAAAGTCACGATGAGGTACCCGTTTGGTATCAGCGATTTCCTGGTACTCGTTGAGCAAGGAATAGAGGTTCCATTTAGCTTCCAGATACTGCAAGCGTCTAAAAGCAAATGATTTTGCAGGTCCTTCAGCAGAAATGGAGATTATCTCATCAAGGTCAATATAATAGTCTCGCAAAGTAGGGACGGCAACAATGGGCGATCCATGGTCCAGAGCATCAACGGTTTCGTACACTTGGTATACCTCATTTTCATCCGCCTTAAAAACCATTTCACTTTTTCCAGGAATTTCACAATCTTCAAAATTGAAGGAGACTGGGTTTGCTGCACCATGAGGATTGCCAAATTCCTTAGTTTCTTTGTTCCAAACAGGTCGAGGGGGCTCAGGGTATATTTTCCAGCTTGCGTCGTCCCTTGGGTTATCTCCTTGACGCTGGAAAGACAGTCTCTGGTACTTTCGTCTCTTCTCGATGCAATTTTGGACTTTTCCATACATGAGGCTTAGCTCGGCTGCAATGCTTGGGTCTTCATCTTCGCCAAGATGGGAATAAGTACCATCATTAGTCTGCTTATCGAACTTTGCTTCAGAAACTTTAGTGTGAGATCTATTGGTCCTTGCTGTCTTGACTGATTCTGTTTCGCTGAAGGCATCCGGAAGATGCGGAGGAGGCGGGGGTCGAACCATTTCAGCTCGCACAAACGATCCCTTGCGCGTTGCGCTGGTAGGACTAGTGGCAGGATCACTAGAGTGTTCCGTCAAAAGCTTGTACTTGGCTCCCAACTCGTGATAGCTCTTGTCTTCTGCATACGAGAAATGCGTCGAAGCACTACGAGATAGCATGCGAATACCTTCTTCGTTTTCTTCGTCACGATGAAGAGGGTCTCCGGGGTAACCTTCGCGAATGTATTCGCCATCGGAATCATCGCCTTCATAGGTGCTATAATCTGTCTGGAACGCATGTCCACTTGAATTCGACCCAGAGCGTTTATGCGAGGCCGTCGGGTGAAGAGAGTCGAGCGAAGGAACGACGTCCTGAGACTCATCGGAAGTTGCTGGATTTTTCGCCATTGCTGAGTGCTGCTCGAAGATGAAGAAGAAAGAACAGAAAGCTCTCGTTATCAGAGAGCAGCAAGTTGCAAAAACGCCCCGCCTTAAGCGAACCGTTGATACCGACGGATATACCGCGGATATTCTTGACAGAAAATAGTGATCATGGTTGTTATGGAAACGCTTTGTTTTGATTTATAATACATCAATGTTGTCTGACTAACCATTTATGTCAAGATATTATGTCTCTAGGTCCCAAAGACCACACTGTCTAAAGGTAGCACAATTTTATTCTCTCAACCTCCACCTCTCCATTCGACACGAGACACTTTAAAGACTGTGAAAAGAATCCGAACGTGCAATCCAACGTTTTGTCTACTTAGTTCAGTTTCTTCACACGACCAGCCATACATTTCACCGCAATAAAGTGGTGATCAAGCACGAATTACTACCGACGCGACGCGTTATTGATCCAGTACGAACACTAGGCCAATAATTGAAGACACAACCATGGACAATTACGATTATCTTGAGCCAAGTATGCTTTTTTCAAGTTTTATTTAGTTACTATGGTGTTCTAACTAAAACAGATTTTAATCCAAAGACTTTGAAAGTTGCAGAATTGAGAAGGATCTTCCTATTTCATAATGTCGACTTTCCTTCATCTGCGAAAAAACAGGAACTAATTGATGTATTCTTGCGGGATATCTCTCCAAGAGCCGAGTCCCTGAAGTTGTCCATCGCGTCCGTGATCCCACAAGGCAACGATATCCTTGACGTTCCACGGAGAGTAACTGTAAGTTTGTGCATGATTGCTGAAATTAATCTTTGCTAATATGCCAGCGATCTGCTTCGCCTGCCAAAGACACCAGCCTCTCGCCACGAAGATCTCCGTCTAAACGTGCTGCTGCTTCTGGGAAGAAAATAACTCCTCTAAACTTGGATGAACCTTCTACACGATTCCCGGCTCCCAGTGACAGTGTGATATCCGAAGAGCCTATTCCAGTTTCCCCAAGACGCAGAGCCCGTCTTGCAAAACCTTTTGTAAATCCAGATGCAGACGAGCCTAACAGCCCTAAAAAGGGTAAGGAGGTTTTCTCACCCCTGAAGAGCCTAAACCAAACACCAAGAAAAATCAAGGCAGAACCCAGGCCTGAATTTGAGTTTTCCGAATTTCTCAAGGAAGAAGTGGTTGAAAAGGTAGAAGAGGCAAATATTAAGTATGAAGTCAAGTCTGAGCTGAAGGCCGATTTGGACGCCAATGGGCAGGTAGAGAGCGTGATGGAAATCGAGGAAATCGACGTGGAAATGGCTGAAACCAAAGAAGATAAGGGGAATGAAAGTGAGATTGAGCAGGAGGAACAAGATGATGATGTCAATGAGGAGCAGACCGTTTACGTGTCAAGCGATTCAGAAGAAGCAACGTCGCGAGCTGAGCCTGAACACGCTGAAGACATTACCAAGTCAGAAAGCAGTCCATTTTCCAACGTCAACTTTTTCCAAACCCCTGGCAAAACGCCGGCAAAGACTCCAGTGGCTCAACGCAAGCGCCGATTAGAAGAGGAGGAAACGCCAAGTAGGAAGAAACAGGAAACAGATGTGTTTGATTCTGTCCCGCATACGCCAATGGTGAATGATTCGATGGATTATTCTCAATTTGAAACTCCCCTTCAAGAGGCCGAACCGGTTGCCCCATATACTGCTCCACCAGAACGAGGACCGATCTATGGTGATGACTCAGCTAACTCCTATTCGGTTGATCGTGCCAGTAGTTTGCGAACTGCCGCCGCAGGTCGTCGTATTTCCTTCATGCCAAAGCTAGATCAATTGCAGGTGTCTGAAGAATTCACGAAACGACTTTCTTCTTCTCCTAATCAAAGTGTCCTGGATACTCCTACTTCCAAGAAACCGTTCACTGAAAGTTCTCCGATTAGTACCGTTGGTGATGAGACTGTTTCTGAGTTTAAGGAAATAGAAGGAGAGATTGAAGATAATCAAAAAGAAGAAGAGGGAGAAGCGGAAGAAGTGCAACCAGTGAAATCTTCCAAATGGAAGCGATTCTTCAAGGTGGCTAGTCTTTCTTTGCTTGTGGGATCACTTTCAGTTTTTGCAAGCTGGTACAAGACTGAAAGATTTGAAGCTGGATATTGTGAGGCGTCAATCCCAAGACCTCATGTCGAACTCATTCTTCCACCTACATTCCAAGAATACTTTGATAAGGAGTTTGCGGTTGACGCGATTAACCATGTTCTGGACTACGTACGACCGGAATGTGTCCCTTGCCCAGACCATGCGACTTGCTATGCGCACTTTGAAGCCGAGTGTGATCCTGGTTATATTAAAGTCAATTCTCCTCTTTCTCTGGGCGGGTACTTGCCTGTTGCTCCGGTTTGCAAGCCTGATATCCAAAAGCACCAGCGTGTGCAGATGTTGACTGAAAAGGCGCTTAAAATTTTAAGGGATCGCAGCGCCAAGGTTGAGTGCGGCTCAATTGATGATGCTGCCATTGAGGAAAACGCACTGCGTGAGATGTTGTATGATATCAAGGGCGCAAGTCTTTCAGACGAAGAATTCAATGACCTCTGGAAGGAAGCGTTCAACGACATTGAACACGAAGAAGATATTATTGTAAGGTACATTGGATGAACAAAAGAGTCAAACCACGCTAACACATTTTAGATCCGACAGGTTTATAATTCTTACGAGCAAGACGAAGACAGCGACGACAACGACAGTTACGACGACTTCGCACCGACCGGCACTCGGACGCAGACAACGACAACGTTTGTCAGATCGACGTCTCTTGCAAACATCCCGATTACGTGCTCCATACGCCGATCCATCGTCGGAGGTGTGGAACGATATTGCGTCCACATTGGGCTCGTTCTAATGAGCATGCTGGGATACGCTGCATTTGCTACTTGGAAGAAGAGCTACGACAAGCGAAAAGCGCAGACGGAGAAGCTGGCCGTTGCCGCGCTTGAAAGACTTAAAAGCCAACGCAGAATCGCGCAGGCGGATAGCGAAGGCCGCACACTTCAGTGCGTGGCAGTACCACAGTTGAGGGATGAGATCCTGGCGGACGTGGCCAACTTGGAGACGAGAAAGAAAGTGTGGGCCCGTGTGGAGAGGCAAGTGGAGTCGAACGCCAATATCAGGGCGCGCCAGACGGAAATTAATGGAGAAATAATGCGTGTGTGGGAATGGGTTGGCAGCGTCTAATTGTGTGTGTAGCCTCCTCTGCAGTATGAGGAGCTCAGAACAGTTGATCTTTACTTGATGTGTTTTACGATGTGTTTTAATTTGGGCCTTTTTTTTTTTTGTTTTGGTAAAGCTTTGAGTTCTCTTTAAAATTGTGTATGCTTATTAACTTGTTTTTTATTAATCCTTCGTTTCTCTTCTCTTCCTACCTTTTCCTTGCAGTTCCTTTCTCCTTGTTTAGTTATTTCTTGTCAAGGCGGCCTTCCAAAGTCTTGACATGAGCTTCTAATCGCTGGATGGCGCCGCTGAGTGCAACCACATCGCCGACGATGACGGTGTTGGCCACCCGGTACTCGTCGACGAGGTAGTAGTAGGCACCGAAACCGGTCAGTACTGTTCCAGTCAGGAAACCGACAAAGCTGTTTAAGTGTTAGCAAAGGATTAAACCAAAGAAACAAAACGAAGAAAGGAGGAACGAAACAAGGCAATTAAAAATCAATTGAGTTTTTAAAGTCAAGAGAGAAAAGGCCAAGACGAATGGAATTAAGTGGAATCAAGAAAAAGAAGACAAAGCCGAAGTAGACATGGAAGGAGACTGGAGAACTGAAAATTGATTTCGTTTCGCCCACATCAACAAGGCCTATCAAATCGAGACCAAGATTTTGCCAACAAAACAAACAATATTAGCAAAATTAGATCGATGGTGGTCCAAAGAATGAAGAGTTTTGTTTCCGTTACCAAGTCTACTCATTCTCGATGTTGATTTCAGAATTGGTAAAAGAGAATCGAAAAGAGCCAAAGCATCCATCTCCAAGGCCAATTTCAACGCCAATTCAGAAACTCCAAGTCCAATTTCAAAATCTAATGTCCAAATTTCAAATTCCAGATTCCACTCCAGCATTCAATTCCTCAATCCGTTATTTCACCTCCCGATCCAAAATAGAAAAAAAAAATTATAAAAGACCTGAGAACCAGCCTTCTCATCAACTTACCCTCCTCGGAAAGCGCCAATCTTTCTAGGCCTCCGGACGGCCGCAGAGGACGCCGTCGTGGCCGCAGACGCAGCAGTCGTGGCTGCAGCGGCAGTCTTGGTGGCCGCAGTCTGGACGGTCTGGGCCGTGGTTTCGGCCGCGGCGGCAGTGGTCGAGGCGACTGGAGCAGCAGTTGTGGATGCGAATCGACGGCCCATGAGTCTGCGCGAAGTGGCCAGGAATGAAGGTCTAAGCATGTTGGCGGGTTGTGTTTTTTTAGGGTGTTGTGGGTGAGGTGGTGATAGTTGTGGAACGGGATGGAGTTTGGTTTTGGAAAGAAAGATGAACGATGGTTGGCTGAAAGATGGGGCTAGGGTTTGAATATAAGCTCGAGATCCCGCACACACACAGCTGGAAGGAATCTCTTCTATATTTTTCAAAAGTACCTTCGATTCTTAAGGAAAAGGCCCTCGGATACTTTAAACGATTCATGTTTTCATGTTCTTTGTTTATTAAGTTGTAATAAATAATATTAAGGTCTTTTTGTTCTGTAAAAGCAAAAGCAATGACGGGCCAATAGTGTGCATAAAATGGCGTTTGATGGACTATTACGATGGTATATGGGGATGGTCCCTTGATATGCATATTCACCCTGGTCCAGTGTCCAAGGAACGGGCGCTCCTGTCCACGGTGAATTTTCTAAAACTCTTGGGCAAAAATTTTGTAGACCAGCTTGATTTTTTGTGATCCCGCGCAGAGGCAGAGACGCGGGGCGAGAGAGTGGAAGAGCCATGAGATTTGCTAGTGGAAATGTCGTCGTAATCAACAACCTCTATATCGGGCGAGACTACCTGTTGCAGTTGGTTACTGGCAGTGTCAACAGGAGACAGCGAATCGGTTTCTGTCAACAATGATTTGTAGGTGGAGGCCGGCTTGGACTCAAAATCGACTTCATTTTCAAGGCTTGGCCTGTTGATCAGGTTCATGAGATAGTTGAATTGAGGAGGGTCGTCCTCGGATGCAGTGGAAATGCTTTCTTTGGAAATGACAGAGTTGCTTGAGGGAACGGGCTCAGCCTGCGCCTTCTCAGCTAGATGTGGCAAAACTACAATCACTGGTACTGGAGAGTGGTTCAGCAAGTAATTTGATAAGGTTTTGCGAGTCATGTATCGCATAACGTTACTGTAAGTCTTGGCGTTGGTGCCCACAACCACGAGCGCAGGCTGGTAGAGCAGCATTGTCTTTTTAACGACATTCTTTATGCTGCCAACGGCGACCTCGACAGTGATACTAATCTCTAAGTTGGGGTCGACCGTTTTCACGACGGTGTTCATGATATCCTCCGCCTCGTGTTGGTAATGTGCGGCTTCGTTGTTTTCGTCGTGCTCGACTTTAAGGCAGATCAGCTCATCGCCATTTTCCATGACATTTTGCACCAGCCACTTTAGTGCACGCCTCGAGTTGTTTACAGATGACATGCTACATAGGAAGGATCTCGACCAATACGACGTTTTATGATTCTCGTGTTTACAAGACACGGAAAAGGAGTTGTACTCCTCTGCGTCTTTGGACCTGCCAAGAAGGCCACTAGAGGATGAGGAGGATGAAAACGACGGTCGAGAAAACTTGAATGCAGAGGTAGTTGGAGCGGCGGCGGGGGCGGTAGAGATGGTATCAAAGGAAATGCGCTTGCGGAATGGAGTGTTGTCGAGGCCAGAGGTGCGCGGTGACAGAGAGAGGGACGACAAAGTGCTTGTGGTGGAAAGGTTTCTGCTATTAAGCTTTGGTCGGGGAGTGTCGCACTCGCTCTTGTAGTCAGATCCCGACGACACGGACGACATGCGGCGGAACAGCATGGAGTTGCTGTTGGTATTGGAAAGAGTTGTGTAGTTGACCGAAAGTGATGGGGAGCTCGCAGTAGTAGGAACCGGAGCAGCAATGGGCGAAAGAGGGTCTTTTCCCTCGTCGTCATTATGGAAGACGTCTGGAAGGGTATTGTGGGGAGCATTGTGAGAGTGCTCTTCCCTTAGTTTGGCAAGATCCGGCTCGATGAAAGAGACAGACATTTGGATTTGAGTTGCAAGTTTTGAGCAATGATTATAATGAAGAAAAGAAAGAAGAAGAAGAAGAAACAAAAGAAAGAATCGCGAGAACTACAAGGGGATCAAGGCGGTTTATATATGTTTGGTATGAGGTTTGAGGCGATCATGCCATGTGTGGCATGTAGGGATATTTCTCCAGTTGGGCACAAGGAGACATTGCTATAAGAATGCGTGGTGGCTCAGCGTTGCAAGGTAGTAACGTAGCACCGATCCCTGCAGGGATGGCTTTATATACGGATATACGACCTAAAACTACTTTGTTACGCATGGGTGACGCAGCGTGGATCGGGCACTGGGCAGGCCTGTTTATAGTGATATCGTTGCGGTGTAGCCTTGAAATGAGTTTGTCGATGCTTTGGCGGTGCGACGGTGCCACGGTGCCACGGTGCCATGGCGGATCTGAGACTGAACGCGTCGTGTTCATTGCCATGTTGTTGTTGTTGTTGTTGTTGATGCTGTTATTGCTCCTCTGGCAGTGTCTTCTTTGCCACAGCATCACCACCGTCTTCACTGTTGTCCAGCCTCTGCCGGCCTCTCTTGATACCTTCGCTCTGACTTGATTATCGCCACTGCCTCCCACGCGAGCGCTGGACGTGATCCGTTTTCTCGGACTCGACGGGATCTCCCAGCCAAGCGCGCACCCCGTTTGCCTTCGTGGCTCGGCCTTCAACGCATGACGCGGAGGCTAAGGCTTGGCGTTCTCGGCGCGTTGCTTTCCGAGTCAGACGTTGGAATCGCAGGAGGAACAACATTGAACGACTCAGAAAATCAAAAAATGAAATCAAAATTACAATTTGCTGGTACTATTGTTATCAATGGATGTGAGTTTAAAATTATTCGTTCGCTTGGCGTTGTTTGTTATGACGTTCAGCTGTATGATTAATGGCCTCGATTGGGTAGCCAAGTATGTAACTAGCGAGGCACAGCCAGAGCATTGGCCAGAACACCATAATGCTCACTCGAGTGAAAGCAACTGATGGTATCAATATTCGCACTCAGCAGCAATGTTCAGAAACGAATATTGAAACTTCACACGCATGTCCAGACCGGAATCAACCCCAATCCGACCCAGCCGAGAGCCTTGGGATCTGCCAGTACTGACTCCCAGATTTCATTATCGTGAATCAGTGGAAACCATTAGATATCCGAACTTCAACAATATATAAAAATAAAATAAAAATATAAAAAGGGATATTCTTCAAAGTGCGTACAACACTGTTCCATCGGAATGAATCAACGATACCAAATCCCTACAACATTGAACTTCCCCCTTTTTCTTTCTTTCTTTCTCTCTTCATTCAAAATGTTCTTCAAGTTGTTCCTGGTGCCAAGCACGTGCCATGTCTGATTTGCCAATAATAACCCCCCTGTGTGTGTGCAACATTATCAAAAAAAAAAAATTCTATAATAATAAAATGCACACCTGCAATGCTGTGTTTAAAGTTGATTTCAAAGTTGAAATTAAAAAAAAAAGAGTTAGGGCTTTGCCGACGCCGCCACAGCCGTGCCAACTTGCATAAATCCCCACTAGACTATGCATGTTCATGCATGTGACCGGCCAGCTATTGATATACAGGTAGCGAAATACACATACTAGTATGGACCAGTAGAGCTCGGCATCATCGTCCAGGGAAACGGGTGAGCAGGAGGAGCAAAGGCATAATATCGCAAGGGCCCATACACGGGAAATGGCGGTGGAGCTATATAGAACGGCGGTGTGGCCATGTGTGTAGGCAAGTGACATGGATGCTGTGCCGGATAAAGATGTGGAGGATATGCGTATGGTCCAGTGCTAACAAACTGTAAAGGAACATGGCCACCATGGCTTTGGTAGTGGGGTAACAACGGCGGCAGCTCAATAGGGCCAGCAGACATTTCTAAGTGCGCAGTGGGAGTTTCATAAAAAGGTCCAGCGGAACTGGAGTTCCGGGGTTTGAAGGGAACGGCCTTCGCGTTGAAAGTAAAAGCAGGCTTCGTGGTAGTAGTAGAAGCAGTAGCAGCAGTGGGATTGTTGAAATCGAATGCAGGGCACGGTTGTGAAATAGTTTGGTCTGTCTCCTGGCTGCTTAAACCCACTCCCGTAGATGTGTCAAGAGGCTGGTTAGACTCCAATGGTTGTTGATGGCCCTGCCTCTCGCCCAGAGCCGGCGTCTCAATAGGAGGCTCTTCTTTCAAGCCGTCAGCGCCAAGGCCATGCGCTGAGTTATTGGAGCTTGTGCTTGCAGTTAACGTTGAGCATAGGCTTTCATTGCTTTTCCGCGACGTATTGTCGCCCGTCAAAGTATGCTCCTGTCGAAGCACGCCAGCGTACTTGTCTTCTTCATCCATGCCACTGTCGTCTCCATCCGCAACGGCCATATTGCGTTCTTCGGCAAGGTGCGCATTGCCGCAGACAGGAGAGGACAAAATTTCCTTGCATATGCGCTCGGCTGCGGCGCTGCGCTCCCTGTATTCGGGATGGTTCCTGTCAATCTTGGTTGTATACAGCAGCTCGTCAAAAGTGTCAGGCACTCCAAACAGTTCTCTATTGGCTGCAAATTGGTCCCAGGGCTTGCTTTCAGCGTTGTTTGAAGTGCTACTTTCCAGTAATAACGAGGGTTCCTCGTGGTCCGGGTCTGGTGGTATCCATCTTTCAAGCTTTCGTTCCTTGATTTGGCTAGTAGTAGGATCGCCGCCTGATATCGCCGTGTCGGTTCTGAACTTTGTGGCAGGTTCAGGCTCAGGCTCAGGCTCAGGCGGCTGCGGTGCCTCGACAATAGACACAATTTTGCGTGCCGGAAACGTCACTCTTCTTAGTGACTTCTCAGGTGTAGTGCCTTTAAACGTATTTTTCATAATGGCCACTGTGCCATTTGAGCCCAGCTCAAAGGTGCCTGTCCATAAGGCAGTGCTATCGAGAAGCACTTTAACCTGAGTGCCAACAAAGTTGGCAAGAGGGAAGCTCGAAACTTGCTTGCGAGTGGAAGCGGCATTGCTTTTATTGCCTCGGTTGTTGGCCCCGTGCCTCCATTTATTAGCCTTGGCTTTTGTATTCTGGGTAGTCATCGTCATTGTAGTGTTTTTTATTCTTGTACTTGGTATTCAGTGTTTTTGCGTAAGGTAGATGCAGAAGGTCTAGTTGCAAATATATGTAAAAGTCGCAGAAGGTCGCGTAGAGTAAGCTGTGCTAAGGCAAATATAAGGGAATTCCGGAATGTAATTTAGAACGTTGATACTAATAGGGCGAGAGAGCTCTGGGAATCTTCTCCCCTTCTTATATTCTATCCTTGCTCTATTTTTTCTCTCCAGACTTCTTTTCAAAATGTTCTGGCTTTGACTTGCCGGAACTAGCCTTAATGTTACCTCGAGTAAAAAAAAATGGAAAGAAAAATACAATCACAAACTCACCCAGAAGAGTCTGATTCTGTTAGCTTCAAATGTTTCTCACAATCTTTGAAAGATGAGGTTTTCCTAAAGGGGCAAAATACGGGCTGGCTTATTTTCGGGAAGGTATAAACGTAAACAAGATAGGGACATGACCGAGAATGTTACTTTTTCGACAGGTCTTCGAGCATCTATTTCGGTCTTCCAAGGAAGAGATGTAAAACAGGATGCATTGCGCTGGATTTTCGGTTACGAATAATAATAATAATAAATGTACCAAATAGAGCTGGTTTGGTTTGCGATTTTGACTCTATTCTCTTCTTCAGCTTAGAGGTTTTTTTTTTGTCTTTCTTTTGCTATAGATTTCACGTCATGCTTCATTTCCAAATATGTACGAATTTATATCTCAGGCTTGTAAGCCTTGGAAGAAGAAGAACTACGCATCAGGTGGGATTCAAATGTCGGACTAGTGATGAAGCATGGCTTCACAACACACGCTACCCACAACAGAATTACTCCTCCTCTTACACTCCCTTATTGTTCTTCTTCAATAAATATAAGGAATCAACGCGTATGGAACCTGCCTCTTGTACTCTTCCCAAGCCTCGCCATACTTGGCCCTACACTTTTCCTCATCACGCGCATTGCGGTGAATCAAAAGCACCGCAAAGTACAGTGGGAAGTACCAAGGTATCGGTGACGCGAAGCCGCAAGGCAGCGTGTAGGCCAGCGACATGAGCAAGTCGCCGAAATAGTTGACGTGGCGCAAGAAGCCCCACCACCCGCTGGTGATGAGCCGCGACCCGTTGCTGCTCGTGAGGTAGCGCAGGTGCGACGTGGACGGGTCCGAGGCCTTGAAAAGGCTCTTTTGGGTGTTGGATTGCCGGAATATGACGTACCCCGCGATGTATAGAACAATGAGGGCCAAGCACTTGCTCAGACCCAGCGAATAAGGGGCAGAGGCGGCGAGAAACCGGGCTTGGAAGGTGTATGAAAAGGGGACGACGACGAGGTCGCCAAAGACCAACATGAACCCAAACCCGTCGGAGGTGATGTCCATCATGCTCACAAGACCGGACTCGTAGAAGGTGCCCTCAATGACGTACCAGTTTTGGAAGACGACAGTCAGGGCCATGGCGTCCGTCACGTAGCCGTAGGTCACGTACTGGTGGTGCGCCATTGCCAGGTTGATGACAACCCACAATAGCATTCCCGGCCGCATTTCGCAAAAGACCTTGAGATCCAGCGCGCCAATGCGCGGGTTGAGCTCGCGGCCTATGAACCAGTCAAAGAACGCGTTGCCTGTATTCCCGCCAAGTGCAAACAGCGGCTCTTCGCTATAAAAAGTCGGCGCGATGTAAAGGAGGGTCGAGAAGAGAAACGACGTGAGGATCGCGACGTTCAGAAGCTCAATGAGGTGGTCATGGACAAAGACCAATTCCGGCATGGCGCCGCCCGTTGCCAGGAACCGGGCACCGAGGACTGTGAACAGCAGGGACATGACAAGCGTGCCGTTGAACTTGTAGCCGAGCCGCGTTCGGCCGTCCCGGAGCAGCGTGCCCTCGACTTGCTTCCCCGGCAGAACCACATCCAGGCCCACCAGGACTGCTATCCACGTTGCGTAGGCATACGCCGCCTCGCGTGAAATCCACGGTCTGTAATCCGGGCTCTTTGGATCCAGCATGGCCTTGTACAGGTGCCAGGACCCCCATGCGGGGCACCCCGCGCTGGTGCAGGTATACGCCATGACGTTGAACAGGACGGGCAGTGAAACTGTGATTGCGAGCGCACCGGGCCACCCAAAGAAGTCGGGGTGCTTGGTGCGCACGTTCAATGAATTGGCGTTCTTCTTCGACATTTGCAGATGGAATTTTTCAGTGTTGAATCTCCCAACGTGGAGAGTTATGATGGTGAAGAAGGCGTGTATTTGTACTCTGGTGATATACGAGTCGCTACGACCGATTTCAAAAATACGATGCAAAAAAGAACTAGAAGATTGAGCTTAACGTTCGTTTATCGAGCAATCTGAGTTGGATCAAAGTAGGTACATGAGCAAAGTAAGGATAAAACCGTAAAGTATATCCTGAGCTGTTCGCATTGCCTCCGGCTCGGCTAGAGCCTCACTGCGTACGATATGCCACTCCATTTCACGCTTGCTTCTCCGTACAAAACACAATTTTAATAATAACATATATCAACAAACTACACAACAAATTTAAATTACTTTTTGGACTGAAGCTTGGCCTTGGTCTGCTCAAGCTTTCTCTTCTTCTTCTTGAGGTCATCCGAGCGCTTCTCCTTCTTGTCAATGCCGTACTGCATCTTCTTGTAGAGCTTCTTTTGCTTGTTGGACATCATCATCATCTTGAGCTCCTTCTCTTCCTTCTCTTGCTCGGCTAGCGACCGCTTCTTGTTGGCGGCAACCTTCTTCTGGTCGACCTTCTTGGCCTCGGAGAACGTCACTCCGGCGCTTTCCTTCTCGAGCTCCTTCTGCGCGGCAAGAACATCGTCCTCTTCTTCCTCCTGGTCCTCGTCGCCGGGTCGCACCACGATTTCTTCGTCCTCGGACTCAGACTCATCCTCGTCACCGGAAACAAGAGCCTCAGGATCGTAGCCAGCACCATCACCCCAAGGTGACAAGTGAGGGGGCAGGGTCTCGCCGGGTCCGTATTCAGACGCAGACACAAGCTGGCCCTTGTTGATAGAGTCGAAGATCCACTGCGGCTGGATATAAGTGCGGCCTGGGACCTTGGATGCAATAGAAGGTCGGTCGCAGATCTGATGGGTCACAGTACTCAAGTCAGGGCCTGCGGCGGCAGATTCTTCGTTTTCGGCGCCAACAAGTTCGTCCATGGCAATCTCGGAAATGACTTTGCCGCCAAAGGCAAGAATCAACAGCTCGAGGATATCAAGAGGAACCTCACGGCCAATGAAAAATGTAAACTTCGAAAACAGGTTAGTCACCGAGTCCTCTGAAGAAGTGGGCTGGGCGAGGACGTCAGAGACGTTAGTCTCGGTGGCAGGAATAGCATTAAAAGAGTCGAGTTTGGTCTCGTCATCGCTCTCCTCAGCCTCCTCATCCTCGTTGTCGTCTTCCAGCTCTTCGTCAGCTTCATCATTGAGCTTTGCAATCTTGGCCATGTCTTTTGCAGAAATCGTCTTGATCTCCTCATTGGTGGTGCTCTGGAGCTTCTCGGCGGAAGGCAGTAACGACTTGGCACCCTCGGCTTCGCGAGATTCGAGGATGAAGGCAGAGATACCGCCAACACCGTTGATCTTGGCCTTGTTGATCTGGGGAGGGTAGACAAGACCAGATTCAGTGTAGAGTCTGTAGAGTGTAAACTGCAACAGAGTAGTGTAGAATTCCAAAAAGGTCAACATGATTCGGAAATCAACGTCGGTAGGAATATTCTGGGGAAACTTGAAAGGAACGAGCCATCTAACTTCTTGGCCACGAACGATTGCCTCGTAGTACACACCCTTGATGGAGACGAACACCTTGCGCAGAAGCTTCTCGCGAGCGACGTAAGCCATCCATTGGTGGCACAAGCGGTCGGCATCCTTGACCACTCTCGCCGAAACGCTATCAGACGCCGGGATCATAGCAAAGAGGAAAAGCATCGAGAGAGGATCATCGAGATCTCTAAGCGCGTCCAAGAATGTAGGATATCGCTGTTTAATAATGTGGTCCAGCTTGTACATGGGACGGTTATCATCCAGTCGCTTTGCGTCGCCCAGATCACCACGTCCCAAGGCACGAGTCAGTTTCCTTGCAAAGATCTTGTGCTCACGGAACTTGTTGATGACAGGCTCATGCATCAGGTACTGAATGTCCTTGGTGTAGTAAAAAGTGACGGGCGCAGAGGAGCCCTTGTTGGCCTTCTTCTTGTTGCGAGGCTCACGAGGGTAGATTCCCTTGAAGATACACAAGCGACGGAAATCGGCGAGCGAGATTTGCAGTTTCCGCACCGCCTGGGTGCGAGTAATGAAATTCTTGGCCGCTCCGGACTGATGCTTCTTCTTGATACGCATTGTTGTGTTTGCTGGTAACGAACTTTTGTGGGATGGGTAGAAAGAGATTCAGTGGGATCTAAAAAATTTAGTAGGAAATTTTTTTAGGTAAAATTTTCAAAACTCCCAAAGGATCCCAAAAAGGAACTTGACCTTGCCCTGGTGGAGTCAAAGCGCTTTCTGATGATTCTCACAGGACAAAAGAGAAGTGACAGGTGCATTGGTGGTTCTTTCAACTAGAGAGGATACAATAATTACATGGGATTACAAGCGCTAATAAAAGAGACCGAGAAGTATAGTGTTGTGTTAGAGAAGAGGACGAAAGAGATGCGAGGAGGGCGAATCGCAAGTATTATAGGATGCAAGGATGAAAGAGGAGACCGCTTCTAACCTCTCATTCTCAGCACAAAGTTGACAATCACGGCCGCAAGCAAGAAAAAGCACAGCATGGTCGGGCCGAAGCGGTCATCGTAAGGACCGCTGCCTCTGCGGCGAATGGCGGCCGCACGCCAGTGATACGTGACGAGGGCGTAGGCCATAGTGGCCATGGCGACGAGGGTGAAGAGGGCAGCGGAGATTCTGCCGATACGGTCGCCAAAGTTGAGGAGACCAACGGCGAGGCCTCCGAGAATGACGGTGAAGTTCAACCAGGAGAGGAAGGTACGCTCGTTAGCGAAGAAGACCTTGGGCTCGACGCGCGTGGGCAGGGCGATACGCTTGCCTTTGGAGGGTTAGTGAAAGGCTGGGTGGGAGGAGAGGAGCAAACGTACCAGGGGCAGCTTGGAGCAATGGGGCCGAGGACATGGTTGCTGGAGTATAAAAGAACGGAGCGTAGCGGCTGAAGCAAAGATGTCGCAAAGGATGGACGATATATATAGAGACCTGATGGACAGAGAAGGAAGAAAGAAAGGAAGCGATGGAAATTGGCTGCTTTGAATTTTTTTTTTTTTATTTATATTTTTAATCTTTTTTTTTTTTTTTTTCCTGCCGTCTGTATGTTTTTGTTGATGTTTCCCTGTTTTCTGGCTGTCGGCGGCCAAGGCAAGGGCACCTCGCGCACCCAGTCGCCGCACGTGTTTGCTCACTTCGCTCCTATTGCACATTGGCCGCTGCGCAGGTTTTCCACTCTCCAAACAAAGAAAAAACGCGAGGAAAAGCAGCACGAAACGTGGGCGTCGTGGGCCGCTGGACTCAAGTCGCTGGGGAGTTGCCAAAAGACCTCGAGCGGCCCTCAAAGGCTCAAGTGCTGATATCTCAGCGCTACGCATGGCAGTGGCAGCCAAGTGCCAAGATGCAATAAACTATTGTGCGCCGCACTATGGGGCTGGATGGGGAGAATATCAACCCCAAGCGCTCCAGCAGCCACCGGCATCTCTGCTAAAGTGAAATAAATAATACATCGTCTAGTAGGAAGCTTACAAGTCTATATCAAGTGCAGCCGTCTCAGCTGGCTGTCCCCTGAGGGCAACGCCGTTCCGTCCGGAAACAGCACTGTTGCCCAGGTGCCCTGTAGAGCTTTGATGAGAAACGGATGCAGCAGCGCTTTGCCCGCCGACCAGCGCTCGCGATGATCCACGCGCAGCAGGCACAGCAGAAAGTCAAGCGCAAGGCTTGAAATCTCATCAGCGCCGTCGCCAAGCATGACGCCGGCCAGGTCGTGGATCATGACCGAGCAGTCGGAAATGTATTTGGCGTCGCGCAGGTATCTCGAGTCAAACTCGGGCTCCCAGAAAAGCGTCCGCCGGTTGGCATAGCAATCAAGAGGCTCGATGACCTTGGTGATGCAGATGACACAGGTGTCGCGGCCGGGGTTCACAATCAGCCGCCATTCGTTGTTGAACGCCTTGAACGTGTGGTTGACCAGTGCCTCAAGCAGCACCACACCCACGCTCCAGATGTCAATCTTTTCGCTGAAAGTTCGGTCACCCATGAGCACTTCGGGCGCCCTGTATCCCAGCGACTGCAACTCAAAGTTGTCTGCGTACTCCTTCAGGTCCTTCTTGTTTGTAGCGTTCCCAAAGTCAATGATTCTAATACTGCTGCCACTTGTGTCGCTGTACATGATATTTTCGGGCTTGATGTCGCAGTGGACATACCCACGCCCATGGATCTCTTCGAGGCCGTTGAGTAGCTGAACAGCCAGTTTTGCAAGCACTCTGTACGAGCTGCTGCGGCTGTCTTTGATTCTAGGCGGCATGCCCCAGGTGGCCGATATCGATGGTTGTCTTGGGTTCAAGCTGAGTGAGCGCTTCCAATCGAGCAGCTCGAGCAGGATCAAGTAAGTGTCCTTCATCATGAACCCAGAGTAAAACCGAATGGAGTACTCACTCTGTCTCGTCTTTCCCTTGCCAACAGCAACTGGCTCGCCATTTGGCATGCCGCCCTGGTCACCAAAGATCTCCCACATGAGCCTCGCT
Source organism: Geotrichum fermentans (assembly GCA_030564905.1). Classification (NCBI taxonomy): domain Eukaryota; kingdom Fungi; phylum Ascomycota; class Dipodascomycetes; order Dipodascales; family Dipodascaceae; genus Geotrichum; species Geotrichum fermentans. The sequence goes on from JAJMAG010000105.1 coordinate 21,963, forward strand.
TCCTGCTCTCCAATTGACGCAAACTCCGGCTTGAATTTTTTTATTGCAAGACACCGTACTGGCGAGTTTTCAGGCAGGCGCGTGTTCTCGACACGGTAAATGTGGGCAAAGCTGCCGACGCCTATGCGTGTGAGAATGCTATATTGGTTGATTTCGGCCTGTGTGAGCTTTGCGCCATACTGCTGCATGGGCCGTGGCTGAGGCGGCGAAGTCGGCAGTGGTGAGTGAGCCGAGGGCGTTGGAGGAGAACTCATGTTGAGAGTTCGTGTTTACAGACGAGTGTGTATTGTATGTGGATGGAGTAGGGTTGGGTTTTACATTCGTGTGAAGTTCAGTTTGCAAGCACAAGAGAAACAACAGCGAATCGATTGGAGCACTTGAGGATATATAATTACAGTTGTGTAACATGGAGTTCGTCATAGTAGCACTATACCATATCATATTTTATTTTATCAATTGATCGGTGCAGGGACATCTAAAGCCTTTGAACCATGAAGGACAGAGGATATGCGTTTCGCTGGCAAGAGTGATGAGTTTAAGGATAATTGCTCTGAATCCACAGTACGCAAAGAGAAGCAAGGAATCCTTATAAATTGAAGTATTTGGCAGAATTGATGCAGAGTAACTGACTAATGTTCTAAGCAGCAATGACATAACATGACGCAAAATCACAAAACGATGATTTTGTTTAGTTGTTGGTTTTATCATCCGCAGCTACTTAAGATATCAGAGTTCGTCAAACCCATAGATATCCTTATAGACTGATTACTTCTCTTGTATTCAATCATTTTTTAAATGAGATCATGACTCATATCATTACTATAATGACATAATCAAAGCAAAAGTGTGATTTTGAATTCTGTCAAAGATGTTTGATAGGATTTTGATGGAAGAGAAGTGGAGTTGCAACAACTTCTTACTATGGGCCAGCAACAACGGCAGCCATCCAATCAGTGCTCACCTTCTCTCCGCGGGGAAATCAGGAACTGCTGAACCTTCAACACAGTTGGGCTTTCCGAGTCCAGCCGCACAAGGTTCCCGGGTTCTAACGGAGTTAACCCAATAAACATCATGGCCAATCCACGCTATGACCCATGTAATGAACTAGTACAGGTCCTTAGCTTCAAGTGGTACTATATGGGGACTTGCTGTCTCGGAATAGAGAGGGAAGAGCGTGCACTATGTGTGTGCCATCCTAGTATCTCGTTTAGTCGAGACAAACATTTGAACCACGTACAATATTGTCGTTTCAGTCAGGAACTTCAGGTCGCCCCAGGCGTGAGCCCTCAGCGGCTCTTCTTTTGGGCTTGGCGTTTTGCACGTTCTTCGCACCACCGGAAGAACTGAGACCCTGCGCGCACCTTGCGCCTTTGTTTTCCTTCTGCCTGCCCTTCTGCCGACCCCACCGGCTTCTCCGAGATTCGGTGCTCATAGTTAGCTGTGGGTGTCGCCTAAGCACTAACCGACTGTCGCTATGGTATGGGCATTCAAATAATTTCAGCCTGTTTGTAATTGGCCATAAATGAAACGCGTAGACAGGCCTCGAGGGTCGAGGAGTATCTTGTAGCTGTCAGACTCGAGGCACAAGTTACATATCACGTCAACAGTTGATTGCAAATCAAAGGATGATGGTTCTTGTTTTTTTTTTTTTTTAAATCTTTTTGTTCATCTTGTAGAAGTGGTAGTTTGATGTACGAGTATAAATAAAAAATAACTATATAACCATCATTAAAGAGTCATTATCTTTTTTTGTTAGTTGCCTCTTGTAGGTCAACAGTGTGGTGGAGCCGTTTATTTGGCAGCAGCCTCGCCAAAGCACTTGAGGATGGAGTTCCAGACCTCCTTGGGGTCCTTGGCAGCATCAACACCGCTCCAGATGCCGGTCTTCTTGTAGTAGCTGACGACAGGTGCGGTCTGAGCGTGGTAAGTTACCAGACGCTTCTTGAGAGCATCGGCGTTATCGTCAGAGCGCTGGATCAAGGCCTCGCCAGTAACATCGTCCTTCATCTCCTCCTTAGGGGGGTTGAAGATCTTGTGGTAAGAGCGGCCAGAGGCAGGGTGCACAAGACGGCCAGTGATACGGCTGACAAGGAGTTCGTCGTCAATCTTGAGCTCAATGGCGTTCTTGAGGGGAGTCTTGCGCTCGGCAAGCATGCTGTCAAGACGCTCAGCCTGGGGAATGGTACGGGGGAATCCGTCGAGGATGAATCCCTTCTCGCACTCCTTGTTGTTCTCCAGCTCGTTCTTGATCATGTTAACCATGATCTCGTCAGAGACAAGGCCACCCTGGTCCATGATCTTCTTGGCCTCGAGACCAAGAGCAGTCTTCTGGGAGACCTGGGAACGGAGCATATCACCAGTGGCAAGGTGGCATGCGCAGTACTTCTCCTTGAGGTTAGGAGCCTGAGTTCCCTTACCTAGACAATGTTAGTATAGTATTGATGAAATTTCTCCAGGTCAATGTGATTGGCTGAAATTTGGCAGATTCGACAAAAATACTGGGAGGGGAAATGAGGTAAAATGAAACATACCAGCACCGGGGGGTCCGATGAGAACCATGCGAATGGACTTGGGGACTTCAACGGCAGGCTTGAGACCGGCCTGGGCCTCCAATTGCTCAATGCGGGCAGAAAGCTTATGAACAAGGTTCTTGAGATCGTCGATTGGATTAGACATTGTGGATGATGCTTTGTGTTTTTTTTGGGAAGCTCAGTAAGTATGATATGAAGAGACTTGAGTCTGATGGAGCAGAGGAAAGAAGGAGAAGAAGAAAAAAAAGAGAAGGAGGAAAAAGGTGGATGGATATAAATATTGGAGGTGAAATAAAAGTGGAATGAAAACCAGACTTTTATTGGTGGCTGCTGGGCAGAGTGCGTGGAACGTCTGTTGTCTATAGCCCTCGGATAGATGGCGCGCCTTTCGGGGATTTGGAAAGAACGGCTATATAGAGAGGGTAACATAGATGTGACTTGAGAGATATGTGACATAAAACTTAAACTTAATTTGGATTATAAAACATTAGATAAAGATGAATAATCAGATAATTTTACTTGAGACAGGGAGAACTTGAAGAGAAAAACTCCACTCTCGAACCATAATAACCCAAATCAATTCTTGACTTGATGCCATGTTCGCTTCCAAACTTTTTTTTGTCAAGCGAGCCGGCTTCCCATAGTGTCTGATATGGCGATGCTCAATGGAAGAGCCAATTCGAATAGATTGATTCAGCTTTTTTTACATTTTATACCTGGTTCAATCCAATTTTTATACTGAGTTTTATGTAGCGTGTAGACTACAAATCACAACATGAGGAGTGTTGCTGTAATTACAAGTCTTTATTTAAAGAGACGTCCTTCTTTTCGAAGACCTTTTCTCTTTCCTTTTTGCTCTTTCCTCTTTCCTCACTAAGCTTCCGGTACAGGGATTCCTCACTTGAGCAGACATTTGAAAAAACCGCGTGGTTCAATGTTGCTTGGCAATTGATTGCGATTGTGCCTAGATAGTACTGGTTCCAGATGTCCCACGCCAAGTCCTGTGCATGGGCTTCGTCGGACAAAGCTCAGCATGTTTAAAATTTGCCGGATTAGCTGCGTGGAGATAGGCACGTGCGGGAGCCAAACACAAAAGAGCCGCAGGAACACTGCCTAAAAGTGCCTAAAAGTGCTTTTAATATTAATAGGAGCTAGCAGCAAGGCTCCTTTTGAGGGTTTTGGTGAGAATCCATGTATAAGGAACGAGACTTCTTTAGTACCACTTGCAACTTTGAATGCCCCGTTCAATGTTTGTTGCAATCACGGAGTTAGAGAGCAAATTTGTTGCTGCCGGAAACTGGAAATCTGGGGCTCAAACTCTACCGCTGGTGGAATTTGAATGTTGAAATTTAATTTAGCCCGTCAAACTTTCCGTTGGAGATCGGTGGTGCCGTGGAATTGATGGGCGTTTTGTCTCTTTAAAAACCTGCGACTACTACGTGACGCACTGTGCATGCTCCCTTTTGGAGGTACCAGCCAACAATTAGTACAGAAGTTCCCGAATTGTACTAAATCTTTGAAAAGAAACCAGTCGGAAATGCTTTTAAAAGGACGCGTTCTTGCCCCTAAATACAAAATCCCATCCTCAAGCTACTTTTATACTATCTCCACTCTCATCCATGTCCATGTTTACTAGCATTGTGGCCGCTGTCGCAGGGGCTTCGCTTGTCGCAGCCTCCCCTACCGTCTCCAAATGGACCCCACCTTCGCTTTGTGGTAATGCTCACGATTACTGCCCGTCAAATGTTGGACTTTCATGCACCGGTACTAACGATACCTGCTGCCAGGAAAACACTTTTGGCATCTTCATGGGAACTCAATTCTGGGACTACAATCCCGCAACGGGCCCAGCGGACCTCTTCACCACACACGGACTTTGGTCGAACAAATGCGCCGGCGGGTATGGTACTTACTGCAACCCCGCCTGGGAAGTAGAGAATGTGACACAAACGCTCCAGGACCTGGGCCAGACCAAACTACTAAAGGAAATGTCCTACTCTTGGAAAAACAATGAAGGCACGGACGAAGATCTGTGGATGCACGAGTTCAACAAGCATGGAACTTGCATGGCGACGGTCAATCCTGACTGCTATCTCGAAGACGCGCCTAAGTACCAGTACGTCGCAGATTACTTCACGTCCGCTGTCGCGCTTCAGAAGACGATTCCTACTTACGAGTTCCTCAAGAAAAGCGGCATTGTCCCCACAACCGAAAAGCAGTATGCTACTGCTGACATCCGCGCCGCCATTAAAAAGGGATTCGGCTACAACGTTTCCCTTTCCTGCGACTCCGACGGCGCATTGTCCGAGGTCTGGTACTACTTTTCCCTGAAGGGCGCTGTCGCCTCCGGCACCTTCATCCCCGCTGCCGCCCAGGCTCTCGGCACGACCTGCAACGACACGCTTTGGTACATTCCCAAGGGCGAGACCGTACCAGGTAGCTCCAGCGGCTCCGATTCGCAAGTCGGCACACTCACTCTCGGCTCCCAGTCCGGCTGCCTTGTTGCGAGTGGCGCCTGGTCGACCTCCGCCACCTGTGCCAGCTTCACGCTTGCGGATGCCACGTTTGGTGGCGTTTCGCTTAATTCTTCAGCAGGGCCCTGCAACATTGTTGACGGCGTCTTTTCTTGCGCGGCCAGCAACAGCCTTGCTCAGTTCACGACGTCGGGGTCGAGCATTCTATACAACGGAGACTCCAACTGGAGTGCTGCTAGCGTTCCCGCGTCAGGAAGCGAAGTCTCCATTGCGCCGGGCTCTGGCAGCGTTACCTTCACGCTTACTTTCACCGCTTAGCTGCGCTTTTAGCTGCGCTTCACAGTTAGCTGGTATATATCTTCAAATATAATCAACATTATGGATTTTTAACAACTGTAATTGCAAGCGAATAGTACGTTATTCATAAACTTTCGTGTGTGAACGGAATTCGCTACATGCTACTGGCTCACCCACTGTGATCAAAAACCAAAAAATAAAACAGCCAATTCCATGAGTTGCATGATGACAGGGTTAAGGTAATGCATGACGTCATTATCCATCAGGAAATTACCACTGGAGACATCTGGACTTGAGACCAGGACTAGCTAGTGCGATTAAAGGGCATGGATATCCAGAGTGTGTAGCGTATATTGGGGCTCATGTTTAGGGCTCATCCTTATGGTTTCCACTCCATCGTCGGCTAAACCCTCTTTGACTCGAGATCCGGTATAGGAGGGGGTTACCATCGAATCTTGCACCTGCGATACCACAAAACAATGAAATATGTAGTGAGAAGGAAACAACTCATCCACAAATT
>JAJMAG010000105.1:27884-72457 GCA_030564905.1 Geotrichum fermentans
CCCCGATTTTCCGGAGCTATATCGCTTCATGAATCACTGATTTTGATTCATTTGATGGGTTCGCAGAGAACTGCACATTGAGTCCGCTGATAGAAGAGATCCCCAGCGAAACAGGCCAACTCCGCGCCAGACGATGGCTCTTCGTGTGAATTCGGTACGATCACTCACGCCGAAGAGAAGCATTGATCTATATCGCCAACAGCACAAAGTACAAATGCGTGGCATAAAATCACTTCTTCGCGCTCACAGCCAGTTGAACGGAAAACGGCGCAGGGTCAACGAGAAAAAAGCGTAAATGACGACAACTCCCACTTGCCTTCTGCAGTTGCTTTTCTTGCTCAACTCCCACAAACACCTGAAAACACCAAACGCTACAACATCGCAACAGGCCCGCTATCTGACTTCTGCCCAGCTGCCGAATCGTACATAAACGCCCTTGGAAGAATGCAGGCCTCTTCACTACCAGCGCCATCTACGCCGGCGCCGATAAACGTCGACAAACCTCCCCCGCATGTGGATCTACCAAGCCAGACAGAAAGACCCACAGACAGTCCAGCAGATCGCATTGGCGGCGGAACTACCCCCAGATTACTTGTGTCAGACACTGATACCATCTCTGCTCCAACAGTCTCACCCTCCTATTTCTCACAGCCAGTCTCCTCTACTCGACCATTCTATCCGTACACACTTGCAACGGATTCTCCTGGTTTGCTAGGACCGACTCACACCTCGAATGCTGCATCAGATGCTGCCACCAACATGCCTTTACCAACGGCTCCAAACCCTCACTTTCATCTCACTTTAGCGTCAGCCTCGACTGCGGCCACCACTGGCGTACCACAGACTCCCATGATCCCCACCACTATTTCTCGCAGTACGACCCTCAATCTTCCTGGGTTCAAGCTACAATCATCAGCGACTCCCATGGAGCCTAAATTACCTGCCAAACTACTCGGTAAAATTCCAGAGCATCCCCTGAGCCTCCGGTTATCCAAGGACGATTTGTTCGTAACTAATATGTGGCCGCCAAGCGGTAGCATGACGCCCGGTTTAGCTGAAACGAGTATACAACCCAATCATAAAGACAAACCGCAGAGTGGGGCGGAATCTACATTATTCATGAAGCAGCAGGCCAAAGCCGCAGCCGAAACCGCGACGTCTTTTGCAAGATATATGAAGTCCACCTCACAGGAGGATGGTTCCCTAGATGCCGTCGACGAAAACTTGACAAGCCCTCAAAGAGCTACGACTTTTGACAGGGTTAGCATTCCAACAGCTCCGCTCCAAAATCTAGTACATTACAAAATGCGCTCTCCGTCGCTCCCCGTTAACAACTATGTTGCAAGCATCGAAATTCCATCTATTCCATCTAATTTGCAGGCAATTTCCCCAAGCGAAGTGGCCGAAATCTTGCGTAATGAGCATGCACGGGAATTAATGCTTGTGGTTGACGTGCGGCCATTTAACCAACATAGTAATAGTAGGGTCTTGTCAGCCATTAATATTTGCATCCCTTCCACTCTTCTTAGACGACCTGCTTACTCCTTCTCCCGATTCGCTGAATGCATGCTCCCCAGCCAGCGCGGTGCCATCAAAAACCTTGCACGATACAACACAATTGTATTTTACGATCAGTCTACGGAAGCATTATCCACAACTGCGCACTCAGCTCTGGCACATACAATTATAAAACTCAGTCAGTGTGAAACCCTCGGCGATGATAACAAATTGTCATATCTTACAGGCGGGTTCACCGCTTTTTCGAAACTCTTTCCAAATCTTGTTGACAAATCCCCAGTTCAAGTTGCTGAATCCAAGAGCCTCTTCCCGCCAAACGAAGCCCTTCCCCCTGCCGAACCCAAGATGTTAAAACTTGAATCGCCATCACAAACTTCTAACTTTACTCCAGTCCTCGCGGGCTTCAGCTTGCCGCCAAATTCGACAAAGGATGGCCCTTTAAAACCATTTGCATCTTACATCAAAAACAACCTGGACCACCATGATTCAGAAGAGACCGAGCCCATTGGGCTACCAGACGATCTGGATGCTGAAGAAACGGAGTCGTACTTTCCCAATTGGCTCCAAGATATTATCAAGCCCGCCACAGGACCTCGCCATGTCGTGCGACGGTTTCACGATATCGAGGAGGCTGAAAAGGTTCGCCTACAGAGCGCATTTAGCAGGGGATCTCGTATGGCCTCGTCACTATCTCCAGACATGACGACTCCTAAGAGCACCGCATCTGATGAAGGTGTTAGCTATACGTTTTCTGCAGGTGTGGAACTAGGAGCCAAAAACCGTTATTCGAATATCTGGCCGTACGACCACACACGTGTCAAGCTCCCCGAGGTTCGTAAACACTTGCCTGAGGCAGCGCCGGTCGCTCCACATGAAGCGAACCCGACCTCTGATTACTTCAATGCGAGCTACATCACTTCCAAAAACACTTCACTAAGGTATATTGCGACACAGGGGCCGTTACCAGATACGTTTGCCGACTTTTGGCATGTCGTCTGGGATAAGAAAATTCCCATCATTGTCATGCTTACTACAGAAACAGAGGGCGGCTCTGTAAAATGCCACAAGTACTGGAATAACGACATCTACGGCGCCGTCTCACTAACCAAAATCTCGTCCGAACGTGTTTTGTTATCGTCGGAAACAAAAACATCTGTCACAATCCGCAAATTCGTGCTTGCGCCTACGGCTATGGCACTCGCGAAAGGAACCGTGCCCGCTGACTCGGGGCCCAAGGCGACGAAAGAATCAAACGGGCGCGGCAGTTATTACAATCCACACTTGTCGAGCGATTCTCATACAGTCATCCAGATCGAGTACTCGGCGTGGCCCGACTTGGGCTCGCCCGCGTACCCGGACGACCTGATCCAACTCTGCAGCATCAAAAATTCCTATCTCCAAGAATGGAAGGATTACCTGCAGTCGCGGAGCACGCAGACACTTACTGCAGAGGAGCTCTCGCCGTGGACAATCGTGCATTGCTCAGCAGGGTGCGGGCGCACCGGCACGTTCTGCACTGTCGACAGTGTCATCCACACGCTGAGCCAGCAGAAGAAAGCCGTCGCCGCCGACGCTACACATAAGTCTGCCGTGTCCCCATTTCACATTAACTTGCCAGGGGACGACGACGAAGACGACAAGTCCAGCGCCGAAAACCGGGACCTGATCTACCGCACCGTTCACGACTTCCGGCGGCAACGCCTGTCCATGGTCCAAGTGCTGCGGCAGTACGTGCTCTGCTACGAAACGGTCATTCTGTGGGTCCACAACCAGTACAAGGAACAGCAGCGCAAGGAAAAAAACAAAAAAGCTAAACAAGGAAACTTAGCTTAACTTATTCCAAGACCTTTAAAAAACATGTAGATATTGGCCTAGAAAAAAAAAAAAATAAAGTTAAAATCTTTTTTTGCTTTATCAATGTGTACAATGTATTAATGGTATATTATTCTCAGTTTGTTTCTTCGTACCAGAGCTTGCTGCTTTTAGTATAACCACATCTATCCTCGCCACACACATATCTATTATTACAGCTTATTATAGCTATAGCTTTTTGTATTACAGGCTTCTCATTTCCTGTGTCCGAACTCACTTGGTTTACTTCGGCGTCCAGTTTCCTATCAAGACCAGGGCTAGGGAACCGCACACCCAATCCCTCCTCCACGGGCTTTCCCTCGTCATTTCATTCTTTTCCCATTCTTTACTCCAACCCCACACAGAGCCCTTACACCCCCAAGCCTTGCAGGTTCCAGTTCCCACATGGTCATAAACTGCTATCGGTCCTCCTGAAGCAGCTTCCCTCCCCTCTGCTCCATGGACGATCAGCAGGCAAGGCTTTGAGGAAGCATGAAAACAAAGTACGCGAGTACTTTGTGTACAAGCATGCAGCAAAAGGAAAAAAAGGGCAAGATTGAAAGATTTCTTTAGAATTTGGAAAATATGGAATTCCAGATCTGGAGGTTCAAAGGGCCGTTCGACCTTTGTTTTGCAGTTTTGTTCGATAATTGGAAAAATGAAAATTGCACAAACGGATCTTTTGGTTTATACACGATGACTTGGTGCTTGGTGTAGATGGGGTTTTTCAATGCACGACTTTGAAAAATCATGATCGGTACTCTGGCCAGCCAAGTTTCTTCGACAAACACACCGACCGACCACGATATAAAACCCTGGAAAAGATCACTCGGCGAACTGGTAGTATTAAACCTCCTACATGCTCGTAAATGAACAGAAATATAAACATACCAATTACTACTCAAATAATAACATTGCATTTTCAGGTTTCATTTTCTTTCAAAACTACATAGATGCGTACTAAAAACATTACATTATCCAAGGCCTAAAAAGTTTAGACTTCCAAAGCTTTGATGGTGCCGTCCAGAATGTCCTTCAAGATGGCAACCCACTTGACCAGGCCCGCCGGGTTCGAGTCCTGGAGACTCTCCAGCACGCCCGGGAACACGGCGCCGCCGTACCCGAGGTACCTGTCTGGCGCAAACAGAGCGTGCTTGAACCACGCCCGGTTCTCGAGTCCCTCGGCGTGCAGGAACGTGCGCTCCACGTACGCTAGCTTGTAGTTGACCTTGTGGATCTTGAAAAGGAGAAGTACCTTCTTGTGCAGTTTGTACCAGGGCCAGTCGCGGGTGAAGGCGTCGCTGAGTTCGTCCGTATAGGTGTCGAGCTTGGCGCCGGCGATCGTGAACTCGTCGATTTTGGCGTAGAGTGACTGTATAGCCTCAAAGACAGAGGACTTGGACTGATGCTGGGATAGCTCTTCAAGAGGATACTTTTTGAGAATGCCGTCGAGACCCTTCTTGAGCACCAGGCCGTATTCCTTAAAATGCAAGTCCGCGACGGCACGGTCTGCAAGCGAAACAGTCAGCAGCGAGAGCAGCTTGGAAACGGTGGCGTGAAGTTTCCAGTCAGGATCGACAAACGTGTCCATCCAGTGGAAGCTATCGTAATTGGAATGGTACTGATACACGGCGTCACCGGGGCCTTGGCCGAACCCAATATCAATCGAAGGAATGCCAAGGTGATCCAAAAACACCGTGTAATCGCTGCCCGTGCCAAGGGTTCCAATGCCATCACCACCGGCCTGCTCTTTCCATTTCTTGTGCAGCGACCCTCCTGTTGGGTACTCGACGCGCCGGGTTGCATTGCGGATCAGCTCGTTCAAAGACGGCGACGCCTCCGCAGAAAAGCGGGAACCTGAGACTCCGACATCGAGGTTGACATATGCAAGCGCATTCTTGGAAAGGAACTGAGCCTTGTCTTCGCCCCACTCGGTCGAGCCCAGCAGAGCATACTCCTCGCCATCCCAAGAGGCGAGAATAATGGTGCGCAAAGGCCGCCAGCCGCGGGCTTTAAGAGAGCCTAACGCTTTGGCCAACGCCAAAAGGGCCGCCGACCCGGAGTTGGGGTCGCCAGCACCGCCCGAGATCCAAGCATCACGGTGGTTTCCAACAACAACGGCCTGGCCTGGAAGAACTCCATCCAGATGAGCAATGACATTGAAGATGGGCTTGATGGAATAATCCTGATCGTTGAACAGATTGATTTCAAGCTTGGAGGGCCCGACGTTGTAGCTGACTTCTTCCAGAATACCACCCCAGTCTTCTTCAAAGTCAGAAGGACCAGGACCAAGTCCATTCAACTCCTTCAGGATTGGAATGGCTTCGGCATAACTAATAGGGATGCTGGGAATTTGGGGGATAACATGACTCGGGTCCTTGCGGTCTGCGTCAATAGTGCTGGCATATCCAGGCGTAGTAGGATCACCAGGACCGTCTGACAAGTACATGACACTGCCGCGCTGTACACTCGATGGGTTGCGGGCAGGGCCCTTGGGGTAGGCCTTGTATCCGTGGGCGAAGTCGACTCCGAAGTCATCCGTAGGATCTGTGAAAATGAGAACACCCACAGCACCATAGTGCTGAGCATGCTTGACTTTAAGACCTCTGAATATTTTCCCGTAACGGATGACGGCTATCTTGCCGGTGACGTTGACGCCTAGTTTCTCCAAGCTCGCAAAATCGCCGACAGTGCCGTAGTTGGCGTAGACGAACTTGGCAGTCACATTGCCGGATGCAGAGTATCCGTGGAAAACAGGGACGCTGTCGGCGTTGCCTGAGGTAGGGTCTTCCTCGAGCACATCTTCCTTCAGTGAAGCCTTGAATTTGACTGAACCGTCCTTATTCAAAACACTGACGCCGTTTGCCACCGGTCGATTGAGGTAAGTGTAATACGGCACCACCTCTGATCTGAACCCGTTTTCATTGAAGAAGTCGTTTGTCCAATCCGCGAGGTCTTTGCCGTCGCCTGCCAGGTGCTCCTTGCGCGTGTAGTTCTTGCTCCATTCCCTCAGGTCCTTTGGGTCGATTGCGTCAATAAGCAGGCGCTCGACCTCGGCCTCTGGCAGCCATTCGCCGTGTATCCTATTGAGGTCGCGCCTTAGCGACGTACGCGGGAAAAAGACAAGCGAAAAGGCAAAGATGAATAGAAACCCGGCCAGCGCGTACTTGAGGAACCGGGAAGCGGTGGTGCCGGGAATGGCCTTACGCTTCTGGTCCTCGAGGTTCGAGTCGTCGACTGGAGGGAGAAGGGGCTCCCTTTCTCCAACTTCCGACATTATCTTTAGAGAGTGTGTGTTAAGTATGAAAGAAGAAATAGTTTGGGGAGTGGGGGTTACTAGTAGTGAGGATATAAAAGCTTGTCTCCAGTGCGTTTGTCGTGAGAATGGAAATTTGGGCCGTTCACAAAGAAACTGAGGAATTGGCTTGACTTAAATATCTCGACTGTCGACTTTAGAAGCAACCACGGACCACTGACGCCTGTGGCACTCTGACTCCGTTCCAATGTTAATTTCAACCCACCCAGTGATACACGAGTAGCGGTACCACTCAGAGTTCGGCCATGAATTCTGTGTGGAGAAGCACAAAAGCTTGCGATGGCGCTCCCAACGCTGATTATGGCGATAAGTGAACATTATGTAAGGCTTCTTCAGTTCAAAGGCATTAATGGCAATCAGCATGGCGAAAAAAAACACACGGCGCCCTTGCAGCCCCGCGTCTTCATGGCGCCGTAGATAAACGAGCGCGACATCGCGGAACTTGGAGAGGCTGAGATTAGCTTGCGCGTCTAGGCTACTGGTTGACTGCGTCAAACAAATTCATTCACCAATTACAAGGAATGCAGAATGCCATAAGTTTATCTAAAGCCTGAAAGTCAAGTGTATTTCATCATAGATACAATACAAAGAATAAATAAATAAATAAGGAGAGAGTTCATGTCATCAAGTCTTCGTTATCAGCTCAATTGGTGAATTAGCATAGATTCATGAAAAATTGCTTCATAATCGATCGTTTATGGCGTCTTTTTATTATTATTGTTCATTCTGCCGTCGTCGTCGTTACACCGTGCATATCACACCAGCTCCGAACAAACTTGGGCTCAAACTTCATGTCCATGCGAGACTCGAGAAACTCGCACAGCTCGTCGAGGCCCACGGGCTCGTAGCAAAGGATGCGGGTCCACAGCGAGTTGATCGAGTGGCGGGCCGTGCCAGTGTCCGTGTCCTTGGCATTGCGAATGAGGTCTGAGATCTGAGTGGACAGGTTTGAAGCCATCGAACTCGTCATTGCGCGCTCTGTGGGTGGAATTGGTTCATACCCAGATGCAACAGCAGCAGCAGCAGCAGCAGCAGCAGCAGCAGTAGTAGTAGTAGTGGTGGTAGAAGCGGATACGGAGTGTAGTTCATCTTTTCGAGGGTCTATAGAGGAGTAGAGTCGGTTCGCAATTGCAATCAGGCCAGACCGGCTGCCATTGTGTTTAATCCCAAGTCCATTTATGAGTTTTTTCAGAGCCCCAGTTGACATTTCTTCAATAGCCTTGATTGTAAGATTCGACGGCAACACTGCTGCTGTTGTTTCAGTCAATACTAAACCAGTAGTATCCTTCCCGGAACCGGAGAGAGTAGGTTGAGCCTGGGGCTGTGGCTCAGTGTAGACTTTGCAGCTCTTCAACAGGCTGATCATCGCCCTGCGAGTTCGCACCGGCTTAAAGCCCCACTTGTCAAGCTGGTCTCGCAGCTGAGGCGTCTTCATCTTGTCAAAATCAAGCTGCGCTTCTTGCTGCTTTTTGGGTGTGCGTGTGTAACGAGAAGGGGAGGAGGAGGAGGAGGGCGTGTTGGTGGAATCAATGACACTGGCAAAACGAGCAGCGGCGTTACCAAAAAGTGCAAAGTAATCGGGATCATTGTCAGCAGCGAGCTCGTCCTCGCCGTCGCAATCGCTTCCATTAGGCGACTCGCCAATTTCAATGACTTCAATGATTTCAGGACTTGGTGTTGAAGGCTTTAAAATAGGTGACGAAGTTTGCATGGTGGGCGGTGTTCCTACATCCAACAAACTAGGTTCTTCACAGCCAGGCTCTGCAAAACTGCGTACTCCAGGCCCATTATCATCACTGAGGGGAGTAAACAAAGTTGCCGCCAACTCAGCACGTCCCTTTAAAGGGCTGCTATTCATATTGCCAAGAGAAGTCCGTAATGGCATCAACCGATCCGCCGCCGCCCGCCGAACCGGTGAGCTGTTTATTGTAACAACATCCACACTTATGCTAGTACCATCATCAAGATCGCGAGAGTGGACAAACTCATGCTCAAAAGCGCCTACGATTTCGATTTCGTCGTACTCGTCCTCGTCTGTCGCCGGAACCACGCACGCGTCACCATCCGCATGCTGTTGCAGTAGCGCAGCAGACGGAATCCTCTCATCTTCCTCCGAGGAGGCAGTCAGCTCCCAGCACAGCTCACCTGCATCCTGCTCGCTGTCACTTACATGCGTCATGCTGGAGCTGAGTCGCGTTGCTTTCTGGGCCTGCGGCGGCGCCGGCGATGTAGAACCCGTTTTTGATTTCTTCTTTGCAGCCCCATCCGCATCTAGCAGAGACGTCCTGGCAGCCCGTTTGCGAGCTCGGCACGCTTCCAAATCAACTGAAAAATACAGCTCGTCATCTTCATGCAACACAAGCAGGTCTGATTTTGAGAGGCCTGGCGGCGGTAGTTGCGAATACCTGAAGAGACTTGCCTCAGCCGCAGTCGGACGTTCATGAAACGCGCAAAAAGCCTGCTCTAAACTACTATCCGCCGCTGGTGCGTCTTCTTCTGTGTTGACATTATACCGCACCATTAGATCGTGAATCAACTCTCTTTGTTCCACCGCCCGACTCGTCCGTGGGATAAAGGGGAAACTTAACTCAGCCGTTTCGACCATCTGTTTTCCAAGGGCAGGAGACACGATCTGACTATAAAGCTCACTGCTCGTTGAGCCTAGATTGACAGCCTTCTTTTTAAGAATCATGATATGGTTCAAGTCTCGTCCATCAATGCCTGTAGTCGCCGCCGCTTTCGGCTTTGTCTCCGTCGATGCTTGGCTGTCGTCAAGCACAGGAATAGGCTTCACAAGTTCAAGCTCGTACTGACATTTGTATTTCAAGCGCGCCCGGTTTCCAGATATTTTCGCGTTGACCTTTTCAAGCTGCCTCGTCTTGCCTTTTTTGCCAGACAGTTTCGTGAGTAGACTGAGCTCCTTTTGGTGTTGCTTTTGGGCTATTTGTGTGAAAGGAATGCTGTCCGGGTCGTCGCCTTCGTAATGGTCTGGATCTAAGCTTTGGCCGACTCCAGCGCTATCTTCATTTTCAGACGCGGATCCAGTTGGCTGGAGATCATGGCCAGGCGTGATTTTTTTGTAGCGCAGTGCGAGGCGAGCTGTGATGGATTTTGGGGCTGTATCTTTCTTACTCCTTGGTTTTCGTTTCTGTTTCACTTTTGGCTTTGGCTTTAGTTTCGGCTTCGGCGTTGACTCTGGCGTTGCAGAAACTTTCTCTGGTGACTGGCCGTCTGCTTCAACGTGCTTCTGTTGAGTTTCAATCCGAGGTTTCTTAATACCACCACTGCCAACTCCAGTTTCGCCCATCTCCTTATTTACTTCATGGGGTATCTCCGCCAGCCCAGCTGCTGGCTCAGGACTATAAACAAGATACTCTGATATGCTCACGCTTTTCTGTTTTGCTTCCTCCGTAGCCACTCCACTGACCTCGGCCTCCACCGCTTCGATTTCAAGGCCCAGACCCAGACGCTCACCAGTTCTAGCAACCAGTCCGCTGGGAGAGGCACCTGAGAGTGTTGTACTTTGTGTGACCGGCACAGGAGCATACTTGAACGAGTTTAGCAGATCAACGGGATCTGGCTGACTGAGCGTCACATCGAGGTCTGGCGGCCGGTGCTCGTGCTCATGCCCGGAGTAAACGTTGAGGTCGAGGGGGGTTCGATCTGTCATAGTTTCATTCTATTCATTGGTCCTTGTAGCGTTTTGTGTTCGTTAAACGTTGGCGTTATCGCTGTATGTTGTTGGCTCTTGTTCTGATTTCAGAAAGTATTTACACCATACATACTAAACCATAAACACATAATTACATTACATAATGATTACGACATATTCAAAGCAAGCGTACGTCCTAATAGCCCAATTCAACTGTAAGAAAAGAAAAGGATTCATTGAGTCTGCTATGGTTAATCATACTGAGAAAGATGTTGGAGCAGGGTATCAGACTTAAATCAGACTCTCAGTATGGCGGTGTCCACCCTTGTTGTTGGTGTTGGTCGTCCAGCTGGAGTTGCTTGACAATGGCACTGCGACACTTGCGTTTTTAGCATGCCCAGGCCCACTATTTGTCTTCTTTGTAGCGGCCGTTGCCCACAAATCACCAAACGCGTCTGCTTTTTTCTCCTTGGGAACGTTGACCGTGGACGATGTGCCTGAAAGCGTAGTGCCTCTTGACAGATTAGGTTGGGTGGGCGTGGCACTTGTGAAGTTTCCGAATGGGGAAGGTGATGTAAAGGAAGAGGTACCAGCTCCGGTGTTGGACTGGAATGAATTGAACCCGTTGTTTGTATTCACAGAGCTGTTGAAACCAGAGTTTACGGTTGGAGCGGCCGAGAAAGAGCCAAAATTAGACGTACCCGACTGGCCGGTTGGCGCGCTTTGGAAGACTGAAAACAAGCTGTCGGCATTACTCGCAGGAGCTGGTGCGGGTGCTGCGGGTGCTGCCTGGAAATCATCAAACTCGTCGACAGACCCGGAAGCAGCAGTATTTGTATTTGGCGCAGGGGCCGCTGGTGGATCATCGAACGAGAATAAATCCACAGGCGGCGTCTTCTGGGGCTTGGCCTTTGGCGGCGGTGGCGGGGTGGCAGAAGTAGGACTTGTAGGACTATCTACATGATATTCGTTGTAATCACGATTCGACGATCTATTTGCTGGACCATCATACTCTGAACCTCCAAACCCTCCTCCATCTCCATAAACACCGCCCGAGTAGCCGCCATAGTTCGCGCTTGGCTCGTCGTAGGTGGAAGAGTGCCCGTATCCACTAAAAGATCTGCCGAAGCCACCAGTGTCGCCGCTTCCTATGCCACCAAACTTTTGCCGATTTGCCTTGGCTTGCTTGCGTTCAGTCCTGATTTTGTTGGTGTCCTCGAGAAGGCTCACGATCTCTTTTGCGCGGTTCTGGACATTGGCGCCTTGGTCCTTACCGTTAGGGCTTATGAAATGAAAGTGTTTGAGCATGTCAACGACCTGTATATGAGAGCGAGCGTAGTCCACGACTTGCTCTGAACCATTTTTAATGAGATATTCAAGCAGCTGTAGTGCTTTGTAGATCTGCCTCCATTCTTCTTGTTTTTTCTCTGTGAATCTCTTGACAATGTTAGCATGGAATTGAAATTAGAGTAAGGGTCCGATTTACCTTATAGATGAGGGTCATGATTTCATTGAAATGCGTGCTAAAGCACTTGGTTAGTCTCTTACCGGCGGAAAAAAAAAGGCGCATGCGGACTTACTAGGAATGAGTTCCATCGGCAATTTCCTGTTGGTGACGGACTGGTTAGCGTGATACGTCTTTGAGGCTGTAGAGGAGCGGAGACGGAGTTGAACTCACCTGCATCAGAGTGGTGGAAGCGCCCCAGGGCTCGTTGTTGGTGGCCTCACGGACCTTTTGGCTGGTTAGCAAACTGCTACTGCACCATATTTATAAGCCTACAAACGTACCTTTGCCTCCATTGGAGTGAGGTTGTAGACGACTAGGACCGTTAGTTCAATTGCAAGCAGAAGAAGGAAAAGGTGGAGGTACCATTCTGAGCCTTGCGGACGTAGGCCTTGACTCCATAGAGGGAGACGTTGGCAAGGCGGTCTTTCAAGGCATCCATTGAGGTGGAAGATGTGTGTGGAGAGACGCTGACGGGATGGGACTACTTAGCGGTAAAAGCAGAGAAGCGTGAGTGAATACAGAACAAGTGAAAAATGGAAAAGAGAGTTGAGTGAAGAAAGTGAAAAAGAACGTTGCCAGTGCTGAGTGCTGCCATGTGCATTACTGGTGCTTGCCACTAACATCTTTCTTCCTTCTTCCTTCTTCCTTCTTCCTCCTCCCGCTGGGCGCGTCTCTCGTGGGACATCGGCACACGGACTTAAAAAGAAGGCCCTAGCCCATGTCATGTGACCGTTGGGAGTTTCCATCTTCTGATTCCACACGCGGCGCTGATTGGCTGAAAATGAATGCGCAGATCCTGCGGGGCAGGAAGAGGAGCAACTGCCGGAGCCGAGATATATGAGACTTGAGACTTGGGAAATATGAAATAAGACTTGAGACATGAAATATATAAAACATGAAACATAAAACATACACTTCCCTGAGACAAAGCACAAGTTGCAAACTACTCTCTCACTCTTACTGGACACAACAATAACTCATTACTCAGTTCGTTCATTCATTATCCAATTCATCGACTATTTCCATTCTCCAGTTCAGCGACAGCCACACACCCTCTTTAAACTCAGACATGCGCGAGTGCCTCTGTGCTACTTCTGTGTACTACTAACTCACAGCCTCGCCTTCTTCCTCATCCCCTTCCTCTTCACTTTCATCCTTCTTCAGAGCCTCGTCTTGATCCTGGTCTTTTGAAGACTTGACAAGCTCTTCGTCCAACTTGTCAATGTTCTGGCCTACTTCATCGACTGAAGATGCGTTAGGATTTGATACCAGACAGCTCTGCACATAGCAGGCCAATATAACTGTAGGGTGTAGAGATAAAAACGTACTTTTGGACTTGAGGTCGGATTCAAACTTTTCCAACTTGCTGAGCTAGACAACAATCGTAGGCTTTGTTAGAAAACAGAGGAGGGGTCTCAGTGATTCATGGGGCCAACGTACAATATCAACGAGACTGCTTTCCATCTCGCGGCCCATCTCTGTGCTCGACACAAAGTCGTCTGGTAGATCCTGGCTGGGGACGAGTGCTGCTGCCATCCTGTGCTGACGCTGCGTTCTTGATGTTTCCTGGTGTTGTTGAGCTGATTCAACGACGGCAGAAGGAGACACGAAGGCTTCGTTGACTCTCGAAATGAAACGATAGAGGGTTAGGGCATACATGTATGCGACACGAAACTACACGCGACGCTCGTTATTTTTTTTAATTTATCACGCGTTTTCAATTTGCCCTAAAAAAGTAAAGCAGAGTCCCAATTTTTCGCGCGCTTGCACCACGTCCTTTTCCTTACGCTCATCACTCTATCTCTCTTCAACAGAGCTCCATAAACCTGCTCGACAAAAGCCACACGTTAGCAAGAGTCCTCGAGTAATGCTAATAAAATAAAAAACAACCCTACTTCAACGCTACTTTTGCTGTATATTTCATGAGCAATCGCATACACTCCGCTGCCCACTGGGGCAACACTACCTCAACCTGGATCCAGCAATGCAGAAGCAAAGGAACGAGAACCTGGGTAACGAGGCTATACATGGCGTATGGCTCAAACAACTTGCAAGACTTGAGCATGCGGAAGCGCACGCCAGCGTCGTGTCGAGGACTAGTCGTGTTGACGAAAAGAAGGTTTGAGCGGCATAACTCAACAGCTACAGCGACAGCAGCTACGAAAACGGCAGCACCAACGGGAAGGAACGTGGACTGGACTGAGACATCTGTGCTGACGGGTACAATGGGTAGGAATATCGTGATGGAAGGAGGAAAGAAAGATGACCCGCACTCAGCTCCGTGGCCAGAACCGGTTGCTGCGGTAGACCCCATCAAGGCTGATCCATCCCCATCTATACACATTTCCACGCTTCCACCTTCGCCACCACCATCGACCCCACCTGTCAAAAAGCCTCGCGCCCGCAAATCCAAAACCCAAGCCAGCAGCACTACCAGCGACAATGGCAGCAACGCTTCCGCCACCCCAGCCCTCAGCCGCCGCCCCCACCACGACCTCCAATCCTACCTCACCCACCTCCAGTCCGCCAACAAGTCGCCCGTCTCTTCCACCGCCATCGGCACTCTCTACGAGTACGCGACCATCGACGCGCTCGACCGCCTCGGCATCAGCGCGCTCACGCGGTGCGGCCGCGCCGGCGACAACGGCGTCGACATTGCCGGCATCTGCAGACCGCGCCTGGTCAGGAGTAAAATCAAGGACCTCAAAACAAGCAGCGTGTTCCAGATCATGGAGAACCAGGATCCGCGAGCAGCCGACGACGATGCGCAGGATGAGAACACAGAGTTTAATGTTATTGTGCAGTGCAAGGCGTCGGAAAAGAGCGTGGGCTCGCTTCTCATGCGCGAAATGGCAGGCGCGTACTTTGGCTTTGTGAACCGCATGGCCGCCACCACCGCGTCTGCCTCGACCCCCGGTGCCAATCTTGACCAAGCTGCCGCTGCTGCTGCCACTCTTACCTCCGCCACCTCCACTCCCGCACCGCCGCAGACCCTTGTCCTCGTAATCACCGCGGGCGGCCGTCTGACGGTGCCCGCCTTCCGCCAGCTCGAAGCCTCGCAGATGCCCATGGTGTACATGTGCCTCGACAAGCCCAAGTGCACGTCGCCGTCCTCGCGCGCCGGCGACTGGTACCGCGCAGATGCTTACAAGCTGGCGAGTATCACGCAGGTCACTCCCAACAGGCTGGCCCAGGAACTGCTGGGCAAGCGGGGACTGGGGTTCAGGACCGTGCGGTCGTATGTGATTAAAAAGAGGAAAGGCGTCGAGCCTGTTGCCGATGCTTAACATGGAACAAGGAAAAAGAGAAGGGATCTATTCTTCAGGCATACTAAGGATAAAGGAAAAACAGCAAAAATCACATTTCTTAATGCATTCTTTGGGGAACTACTAATTCAAACAATAGAAAGACTGATAAATCTTTCATTGGCTGGTTTAAATGAAACTACGCAGGGCTACAATAACTATATAAACTCAAGCCAGGACTTGAATCAATACTATTACATCTCAAGTTGACGCAATGAACAAGTTTTATACAAACACTTGGAAGGAATTGTTAGAATATAGACTTATATGCAGGACAACAAGATTAGATTACTTCAAAGGACTAAACTTGAGCGGCACAAGAATGTTACTCTCCATCTTGTCAATGAGCTTCACAGTCTCATGCACGGTGTCAGCCCAACCAGGCAGCTCCCAGCACTTTTCTCGGCTAATCTTGCGATGTTCGAGATCAGCAAACTGCCACAGATGGTGCACGCGGTTCAAACGGCCCATCTGCGAGAACCATGCGCCGACGGGCTCCATGACCTGCTTGCGGTACTCAATGCCCTTGCGCCAGTGCTGCTCCCACTCCAGCAGCCGTCCACTGAAAATGTCATATGTGCGTAGCTCAAAGATGCCTCCGAAATGATGCGGCTGTGCGGTTCCACCCCAGAAGTCAAACTCCTGCATTAGGTCGCTTTCGCGGGACCGCAAGAGGGGACGCAGCTTTTCGAGGTACTCGATGTACTTGGGGTTGCTGTGAACTACGTTCTGCGTATGGTGGAAGCCAGGGTAGCCCTTGTATTCCCAGATATGAACTTTGGGCGCAAGTTAGTTGAGGTATTGGCACAGGGTCCGAATGTTACTCACCATAAGTGTCCAGGTCGCCAATTAGTGTTCTCCAGCTACCGACCAAGTGCACCTCATTGCCTTTATCGCCCGCAATTGCTGGGTACATTTCGGAGCTAAATTATCAGCAATAAGTCTCAAAAAGAGATACACGACTTACACCAGATCCAAGTATTCCAAGGCCTTGCCTGGAATTACTTTGTGGGTGACAATCTCATGCACGTATTTACCCCGCATGAGCTTCTTCGAGAAAGACGTCTCCAAGTCCTTGACCTCCTGCTTGGTCTTGGGCGAACCATACAGGAACGATTTGAATAGACGAGGCGCAAGGCTCTCGTCAGGAGAAGGAATGACAGTCTCTTTGGACGCACCAGCAGCTTCTCGGAGTTCAGCCAGAGTTGGGTTTTGTTCTAGGTTGCGTCAGCTAAGAAATTGAAGGAAGAAGAGTTACATACGAATGTCGTTAATGTACTTTTCCAATTGAACTGCTTTGATGTCTGCAAATGAAGGCAGACGCTTTGATTTGGAGCTTGGAGCAGCTGAGGAGAATTGGCGTGAGACTAAGGCGCTCGTGACTGTCTTGAGACCCTGCCCGAGGGGCATGTTAAGAGGACCAATTGAAGTTCTAATCATGGATGGATATTGAGTTGGATAAGTGTTTGTAAATGTGTATTTATGTGAAGAGGAAGAAAGGGAAAAGAAGACAAGGAAAGAGGGGGAGGCCTGGCCTATTTAAGGGAAGAAGGACCAAAGTGAGCCAATTGTGTATACCACGCAAGGCTTGTGGCGGGGATGTCGAGGGGTGTGCACGTGATGCCTGCGTGACGCGCGTAGGTTCATAATCACTACGCACACGCCCTCTTTAGTGGGGTGTGAGTTTGGTAATAATATTGCGGAGAAGCAAGAAAGCAGCACTGAAGAGGAAAGATCGTGGTATCACGTCGATCTGATTGGACACTAGGAGCCAGCAGTATAGTGCCCTCTGAGAGCAAATCAGTTGACTGAGTGACTGGTCGTGAACTATGGACATACCGTACTATGCACTACATGTAAATGGTAGTTGACTGACAGGCGGTTGCTTTTCGCTTGTTTCTCGGTTACTGAAACTGTCAAAATGAGACATTTCAAAAGAAGGTAAAGCCAGAGCAACCCACGGGCAGCAATCGCGCCATAAGTTATGAGTTATCGAATAGCCCAAGATTCATATTCACCCTCAAGGTGACGTATATTTTTGTATTCGCCTCAATGCCTTTTTAGAACCCTCCAAATATACTATCAATCGCATTCTTCTTTTTCGACTTCTTGGTCTTTTTGAGCTTCTTTGTCTTCTTTTCTTCACGCCCATCCCCTGATCCGGCCGCTGCAGTTTCCATATCCCCCGATTTCTCCGCTGCATTGGTTTTTCGCGTCTTGCTTTTCTTGGGCACGGGCAAATCGTCTAGTTCAACTACAGGTGAGGGCCCACGTTTAACTGAACTGAGGCCACTGCTGGCGTTCACTATAGGGGCATCTTCGGTGAGGTCTGTCCAGTTTTGCAAACTCACCGTCTCCTTGCGCATGGCCTCCAATTCTTCAAGGCTTACCACCTCACCGATGTCATTCTCCAGTGCCTCGCCATGTTTCCTCATCTCCACAACCGTCGTAGCTGAAGCACTACGCTCCGTAGAAATCTCCACCTCCACCTCCTTTTCATTCTGTAATACCTTGCTCTTACGCCGCCTGGCCACTTCAGCTCCACGCTTCGATGCCATCACAATCGGCCCAATCAGCCTGTAAATCCGCGCCGTAGCACCAAGCAACGCCATCCCCAGCGTTATGAAAGCGCCCTGCGCAAGCATGCCATGGAAGTTCCTGTATGCACTCGGAATCAAGCTCTTATAGAGAAACAGTGCGATCTGGCCAATTCTTTTCGACTCTGCCCACACTGGTATGCGATCATCACGCTTCGACTTGCTGCTGTTGTTTTTAGCTTTCGTCATGCCTTTGCCGGTGCGCGCTAGTCGACGCTGCAACTCACGGTCACGTCTCTTCGTCCGCTTTTCGTAGTCGTCAACGACCTGGAAACACCGCTGGTGTAGCATCTCGAGGTATTTCCACCAGTGCGATACATGGTGCTGATTGCGATTTCGGTACAGAATTAAATGCAAAATCTCGGCTTCTTGTTTGAAGGCAGCAATGTCAAATGCATCTGCATCGGGCCTCTCGTCATCGCTCAGGTAAACCATGCTACTTTATAGTAATGCAGAAATATGTTAAACAAAATATGGGGAAATGCTAGTAGTTTTGATTCGAGATAGATCAAACCAACTCACGGTGAGATTTTTTACGCACGGCTATTACCCTTGCCCAGACCATATCAAGCTTCGAACTTGTTAAATCCAAGACCCCGAGTAAATCGTTTGCTTCGATCAGCTACTTCAGAAAGAAGACATCTTTTTTTTTATTTCATCTTAATTTATTTTGTTTGTATTTTATCAGAAATTCAAAAAGTGTGATAAAACAAGGCCATGTCGTCTAATGCATGCGTTCAGTTAATTATAAAGGCAAGCTTTCTCAAAAAAAAATAATCCGTCAATAATATGCAGGTGTGAATGTAGATGTGGTAGTGAGTGACTGAGTCAATCAATGAATGTATGCGCAACGGAATTGTTGTCAACGACGCAAAAAAGCCTCTGCAGCCAACGTTTTGGATAGGCGAGACCGTTGGTCCAAGCGTTTAGCAACATAGCGGTGTTCTCCTCGAAGTCGCAGGATTCGTAAAATAATGTCCTCAATGCCAGGGGATTGACGCTCAGCGTCATGCAGCTTGTTTTGTTCCTCGCGAAGAGCCTTGCGGTTCCGGTGAGCCATCACTGTATTGGAGCGACGTATTTGTTCATGCACAGATATAAAGTTACGTTGTTGGAGTTTCTTGAAGCTCATGGCAGCGTGTTCTTCGCAGAGCTTGATGAGCTCCTCGGTTGTCAAGTCGTAGTAATTTGAAAGACCAACAAGAAATTCCTGATATTGTTTTGATTTCAATACCTCCATAGGAATACCGTTGCCATTATGATAAAAGAATTGCAACAAACTCTCGCTCCAAATTGAAAGACTATCTTTCTCTTTAACAGTCAAGGGGACTTGTGACGTCGGTTTACCAGAAAGGGGAGGTATGAGAAGCGATTCCAAAGAGTCCAATACAATCTCCCATGTCTTGGTCATGACCTTGATTTTCAAAGTTGGAGTCAAGTAGCTATGGAGCGTGGCAAAGTTAGCATTCAAGTAATCGAATAGGGGCGTTAAAGAGTCTGCAATCTCATCTGGTCCAAGATGTTTGGGTTTTGTATTTTTTGACAACCAGCTTGCAACTTTATCCATTCCAAATTTGGGGTTTGTCAAGGACTTTAATGTCTTGTCAGACACTGAAAATTTGACAAATGCTGAGAACTTGTTTACAATAAGACGAATCATGTCGCTTTCGGTACGCATCAAAGTTCTTAAACTCTTGCCAAAAAAAAATCTAATATCTTCTCTTTCGCTCTCCATGGTAATTTGTACGCGAAGCTGCCCCTGAGGTTTCAAGTCAATCCACTCTTCCTTGGAAACAAAGTCTTGGAATGCGTCGGGGGATAAAGGTACTAATGCTCTGCCACAAACGCTATGATCTGTAAGGGAATTTTCATCCCATACATTGAGATAAAGACTGCTCGCGTCTGTCAGCGTAAGTTCGAACGTCTCGTTCCAAACAGGATTAAGGTCCTCATAAATGGTCTGAGTTCTTCCAATTTGTTTCTTTGTAGCGTCCAAAACAATTGTTACGTAAGGATCACTCAAGCCATTTGAATCACAAGCTCGAAGATCGGACGCCTCAATAATTTTAATTGTAAAGAAGAAAGACTTTGCTTTCGGTTCATGACGAATGACGCGTGCAAGATAGGAATGCTGCTGTTCAGAGTCCACGAGACCCTCGATGTGATCTAGTTCAGCCTGAGCCCTCTCAATATCATTGAGTTTGACACAAGTTGTTTCCATAAAAGTGTACGGTTTCACTGGAGCTACACCGTTCATTGCACTTCGAGCCATGGAAAGCCATTTCTCTTGTCTTGACTTCTGGGGAATGAGTTCCCTGTCGTCTCCTTGTGCAAGGTCCTTTTGAAAAAGAGTGTAGACTTGTTCCGCATATCGGCAGATGGCAATAGAAAGCCCCTATATAACGTTAGAATTAACAAAATGAAGAAATGTGACAAATTCTCGTAACTTACCCTCATCATAACAGTGTAAAATGTGGCGACATGAACTTGATTTTTCCAGTTAAGATCTCGGACGATTTTAACGACCTCCGTGAATGCAGTAAAAGCATCGCTTACAGAAGAACTAATATATGTATCTTCAGATCCTGGGATAGGTGAAAAATTGTCTCGAGCCACAATAGGGTCCACCCAGGTGACTGCCATGTCAGATGAAACTTGTATTTGTTTTAATGCGAATGGCTCCAGTCGAGTTTCGATATCAAACGAAAAGTTCTCGTTCACAAATTTCACATAAATCTCTCTCGTTTCAGCGAGTTTGTTGTATAAAGAAGAAACCTCTCCCAAACTAAACTCTTGATTTTGAGCTCGCATAGTGGCTATTATGTGCTGAACCATCAAGTTGCAGTCTTCTGAAAAAGATTTGAAATTTGTCCGAATCGCTATATCAGCGACATTAATCTTCCCAAATAAAGGTTTAGGATAACGCTTCAAGAGCATTTTTGCATGATCTGTAACGACATCGGCAACATGTAGCACATGTTCGTATGAAAATGTGTGATCTCTAGGGATTTCAGAAACCAACTCCTGGTATTTATCCTCAGCAATCGCAATAATAGTTTCTCGAATAACAACGAGCTGCTCGGGACTAGGATCAAGTTCAGGATAGCCTTCAAATTCAGCAAATGGAACAACCGAGGTTCCCAAAAATGTAAGGAAGGGCCCGATTTCAGGTTTCTTTTTATCAAAAATGCCTTCTAGAAGCACAGTAATTTTGCCTATTATCACATCATAGATTGATTTCATAGTGATGTATGAGATGTTTTTGTCTGAGATAGGCCACGTTTCAGGGTCAAATGCTTCTTTGCCATTATCAGTAATCAGTACACTTGCCAGATTGAATACTTCAGTTTTCAGTTTTACCAATGGAAAAATGTTTCTTTCGTAAAATTCGCAGGAAACATTCAGGAGAATGAGTGCTCGCGTAATGGATGAAATTCTCCAAGCCTGGCCAACCTTTGACATCAAGTCTAATGAATCCTTCGATAGAATTAAATCCGTTGCCCATCCTGAGTCATGCCGCAAAGCTAGTCGCGTGAGCTCGCGGTAAAATGATTTCGGATCAAGGGGAGCGTACATGAAGCTTACAGGTTCGCCCACGACAGGTTGAAAGGGAGGTACCGACGAGAGGGAAGAGTTATTTTTGGTAAAGTGATTGATCTGTTGCTCCAAACCCTGTAATTCTCGAGCTTTCCAACTCTGATATAGAGATTCTGAAGAAAAGTCTGCTCTCGTATACGTTGGATGACGGTTGTTTAACTCCAGCTCTTCCTTAAAAAACTTGAGTTCAGCAACCGCACTCTGTTCCGTAACTTCATTCTTTAATTGGTCGATCAATTGCTGTACTTCGACTTCCTGGTACCCAAATAGGGAAGTGATATATTTAGCTATCGTCATGTCGGATATATTGAATGATGGTTTGATAGAGGTGTCTATACTCAGGGAACCCGATATTGAATTATGACTGCTATGACCGTTTGATCTTTGAGAAGTGGGCCTTAGTGTTTCACCGCGTGAAGAAGCGTTCTTGACACTTTTGAGTTCGCTCAGTAGATTAGCATGGGAGGATGAGAATCCCTTTTCGGTGAGTGTGTCGATTAGAAATTGTATGAATTGTGGGGCGTAAATGCTTGGGTCAGTAGAGCCAGCCTCTCCAGTCTGAGCATAGTAAACCTGGAGTTCTTTGCTTGCTTCTTTCAGAAAAATCATGAGAAGTTCGAATGGGCTACGAGACCTTCTAATTGTTTCTGCTGTTTTTCCGCTTAACGCGCTATAAAATCGACCGAAAATGCGCCGGGAGATGTCGTCAGGCATATAAGGAGATTGAGATGGATGCTGAAAGATATAAACGAAGCGTCGGCTCATTAGCTCAATAATTGTTTTTGGCAAGACACTCTTGGATGATTTGATTTTGTCTAACTGCAAGCCTTCGGACGAGGTTCCAGACATGGATGTAGCCGTATCTCTTGAAGTAAGACCAACATAAGAGCCCATGCGACTGTGTGTTGGAGTGAACGAGGCAGTCTGTGGGTTGTCTGTCTCTGAGACCCTGAACCTGGGTTCACTTCGGTAGTGCAAAATCGCCAGCCTTAATAAAAGTGTAAACAAGTGCTCTGGGGAAACATCGGCGAAGGTAGGATCTAATCTACTCGCGGAAGACACCGCTCTGCGAGGGACAGAGCTTCTTGGTGGCATTGCACGAGTAGAAATAACAACAACTGCTTGAGGGGTGTTATACAGTGATATGCAAGCACGTTTGGTTGTAAATGGCGTACGATTAGATCAAGACTTGCTATGGGAACTACTCCATAACAACTAGGAGCTCGCAAATAAATTCGAAGAATAGAGACAGACAATGGTAATTGCTGCTACTTAGGAGGATCGAAGGTCAGGCGAAGTTCGTAGAGTTCAAATGTTGTGAAAGGAAATGAGATGAGTTTCACAGTGGACACAGCGCGCACTCACAGTGTTGTTGTTGTGACCAAATAAGAAATACCCTTGACTCTGTGATATATCGCTATTTGATGATGGCTCTATAGATCCTTATTAATAGGTGTTTTTACACTTTTTATGCGGATGAGACCTTTATATAGTGATTCCATTGCTTTAAGTCTGAAGGTCTTTCCTTTCAACTCATTTGTCAGAAATAACTATTTATTATGTAAGAGGTTGGGACTATGGAGTTATCAAGTTGGCTGTATTTTGAAGGCGGATAACGCCCGTACGCGTTTATCAGGCCTCAAGAAGAGAGAGAGAGAGAGGGGAATTCGTGGTGGCATCGCGAGCACCATATACTTGAATGCTGTTATTGCATTGACTGTGCTAATATGCTAAGTACTAGCACTTGATTACTTGAAAATGTTACGTCGTCTGCTGGGTCAGAGAAAACGTGGCTGATAGAAGTACGGGAGGGCCTCGCACGGACGCTTAGACCTGGATCCATTTGAAATGTATGACGACCGTCATAGTAACACCCCAGTGTATCATAGGATTGTCATGAGTAATCAAAGTTCATGTCACAGCCTTTGTGCCTGGCAATCTTTGATGTCCCTGCAGAAAGGCCCTTGTGCAAATTGAACACTGTTAGTAATGGCCTACTCCCAGTGTAATTCCCAATGGCACAAGGCGATGGCGCAATACACACACAGCAAGCTTAAGAACGACACTCGACCGTAGTAGACTAGAATAAAATAGATAAGATCTCATTTGCAATATAAAGCAGGCGCTGAGTCTCTTTGATAATGATTAAACCAGTTATAGCATTTTCCTTATTCTCTCATATTACTCAAGCACACCGACGTTTGGTAACGGTGAAGCTCTGGTCGTAACGCCCCAGCCAACTTGTTATACCCTCCTCTTCACCAATATCAATTGATTTATCTTCCATCATGTCTTCGCCTGATTCAACGACAAGTTACTTGCTTTCGCCTAAAAGCCAATCAAACTCCTACGGTTCTATAATGAAGCCCGAGGCAGATCACATTAGTTTATCTTCGGCAAGCTCTACCAGCGATCATAAAGACAAGGGAGGGACCAACATCACCACTCATGTGATAGACGAGCAGCATGTCGAAGAAAATTCAATTTACCCAGACGTGCGGGCCGCTGTTCCAGTTACTGATGATCCCACAATTAAGCTCAACCACTGGAGAACTTGGTTTTTGACTACTACTTTTGTAGCCATTTTTGCAGCAGTGAATCAATTCTTTGCGGTACGCTTTCCATCACTTTCAGTAGGCTTCATTGTCGCTCAATTGGCGTCTTATCCCGTCGGAATTGCACTGGCATCACTGCCAAACTACCAACCCTTGCGGAAACCCAACACAAGCTTAATAGAGCATGAAAATTCATGGCGAGCATGGTTTGATGTTAACCCCGGCTCTTACAGCACAAAAGAGCATGCGATTCTCACCATTTGTGTTTCGTTAACAGCTTCTAGCGCATATGCAATGAACATGCTCATCACGCAAACAAATTTTTACTTCCAAGACTATTCAGTGTGGTACGAAATTTTACTAGTCCTCACTTCGCAGATGCTTGGCTATGGGGCGGCAGGGCTAACACGCCGTTGGATTGTATATCCTGGCTCCATGATCTGGCCCGAAACATTGGTGTCAACTACCCTTTTCAACACAATTCACGGCGATAAAACGAGAAGCAACACGAATGGATGGACTCTAACTCGAACCCAGTTTTTTTCACTGGCAATGGCCGCATCATTTTTGTGGTATTGGCTACCAGGGTTTCTATTCACTGGTCTTTCCTATTTCACTATTGTGTGCTGGTTCTATCCGAAAAACAAGGTAGTTAATCAGCTCTTTGGATACCGATCTGGTTTGGGACTGCTCCCCATTACCTTTGATTGGACTCAAGTTACAGCCGCTGGTGGCTCTCCTCTAGCCACACCGTTCTGGGTGACAGCCAATATCTTTGGATCTGTGGTCATATTTTTTTGGATCATTGTTCCGATTCTTTACTACAACAATTTTTGGTATTCAAAATATCTTCCCATGCTTTCAGGTACTACCTTTGACAACAAAGCCGAGTCATATAATGTGTCTCGGGTACTTTCCAAGGACTTGGTATTTGATCCAGAAGGATATCAGAATTATTCTCCGCTGCTGATCCCGTTTTCTTACACTATGTCTTATGCATTGAATTTTGCGGCTGTTACCGCTGTATTTGTACACTGTGCTCTGTACCATGGCAAGGATATAATCCAGAAGCTTAAAGACTCGAAACATGGCCATGAAGATATCCACAAAAAAATGATGTCAAAATACAAAGAAGTGCCCGACTGGTGGTATCTCGTTCTGTTTCTCATTATTTTTCTACTCTCAATTGTTGTTGTCGTTGTATATGACACTCAGTTGCCTGTATGGGGTCTTTTCATCAGTTTGGCTATCTCTCTTGTTAACTTCCTTCCACAGGGTTTCCTTGAAGCCATCACCAATCAACATGTTGGACTCAATATTGTCACAGAACTTATTGGAGGGTATCTATTTCCTGGCAAGCCAATAGCTAACCTTATGGTCAAGCTCTACGGTTTTGTTCCTATGCGTCAAGGGCTTGACTTTTCGCGCGACCTAAAGCTGGGCCAGTACATGAAAGTACCTCCTGTGCTGCTGTTTTGGATGCAGCTTTACTGTACCCTTCTAGCGGCCTTGGTTAATGTCAGTGTTCAGCGGTGGATGAGATTTAACATTCCTGACATTTGCTCGCCTAACCAGGTCAATGGGTTTGTGTGTGCTAACGGCCGCACTATTTTCAATGCTTCCATTATCTGGGGAGCAATCGGGCCTGGAAAGATGTTTTCACCTGGCAAAATGTATAATGCCGTTCTCTGGTTCTTTTTGGTTGGGTTATTGGCTCCGTTCCTCACATACTGGCTGCAGCTCAAATTCCCAAAGAGATGGTTTGGCAAGTTGAATGCCCCAGTGTTTTTCACTGGCCCAGGAAACATTCCACCTGCGACTGGTGTTAATTACGCGGCATTTGCAGTCGTAGGGTTTACGTTCAACTATGCCATCAAGAAGAGGTGGCGGGACTGGTGGATAAAGTACAACTATGTTCTTTCGGCTGGCTTGGATTCTGGAGTGGCGGTTGCGTCAGTTGCCATTTTCCTGTGTGTCACTTATCCAGGTGGGAGAGCTGAGTGGTGGGGTAATAACGTGTGGAAAAACACCTTGGACTACGCACAGACCAAGTTTTATTCTCTGGCGCCTGGTGAGACCTTTGGGCCATCAACATGGTAAATGATAGTTTTTAACGAAGTAGACGAAGTAGATTAAAATCAGAAATGAACGCTTTTTGTTTTATCAGTATCCATGGGGAAGTTTAGGAAGCGTGCAAGAGAGGTGAAGAATCGCTAGAGTGCTTAGTACGTGCCTTATCGTATGGATGGAGAAATGATACTAGTAATGATAGCGCAGTATCCGCTCCTGATGGCGAGTATCAGACTAGCCAAAGTTGGTAGAGCTGTGCAAAGCTCAGAATCTCATGGCTTGGAGATCAAATGTTGCTTGAGAAAAAACGTCTTCTCCATATTTGAATAAGGTTGGTCTATAGGTTTCAGCTGATCATCGGTATCATACCATCAAACTCTACAGGACGGCGCAATAACTCCGTCAGTTCGTTCGAGTCATACCCGCGGACGAATGCAAGGCGGCGACGTCAGACCGAGTACTTAATCCCAGGCCCAAGCACTAAAAAAAAACTTGGCTTTTTTACTTGTTTTTTTTATTTTTTCAATCTTTTCTGTGCACTTACTAGTCCTGTACCGGTACAGATCAATGGCCACCCATTATTTTATGACTATTATAGCACATTGCAAAGCGATTTTTCTCATCCCCTCTCCACTTATAAAGCCTTCTTCCTCTCTTCCTCGAAGGAGTACTCTTCCTCAGTAAATAAAAAAAATCAATCAATCATATGAAACATGCTGATGGGCAAAACACAAGAATCAGACGTTTTAGAGTCTGATTCAATTACTGAACCACATACAAATATACAACAGTGGCCGGCAGAAAACGCGGGCGAAAAAAAACTTGTCCGTGAGAGTTGCGGTGCGGCACCAGCCGACTGGAGCTCGGAAGTGGGGGTACAGATGGGGGTCAACCCAGAAGCAAAAACAGCTGAAGAAGATGAAGACGAACAAGAACAGGAAGTAGTGGAGGAGGTTGAGAAGGGCAACAACAACAACAACAACGCAACTGGGGATGGGAAGCCTGTATATACCATATTTCGAAACTGGGAAAGATACGCAATAACAGGCATCGCGTCGTTCATGTCCCTGTATTCGTCCATCTCGGTGCCCATCTATCTGCCGGCGCTGACTGATATCGAGCATGAGTTCCATGTCACGACAGAGCAGATCAACTTGACAGTGGTCACTTACAGTATCTTCCAAGGCCTGGCCCCGGCGATTTGGAGTCCGGCCGCTGATCACATAGGCCGGAGACCGGTTTATATCATTTGTGTCATTGTGTATATCTGTGCTTGTGTTGGGCTGGCTCTGGCGCCGTCATATGGGGTGCTGCTTGGCATGAGAGCGTTACAGGCTGCTGGAATGGCAACTACAGTGGCGCTTGGAGCCGGCGTCGTCGGAGATTTAACAACGCGGGCAGACCGTGGAAGTTTCATGGGAATATTTAGTGGCTTTACGCTGGTGGGTAGTGCCGTGGGGCCGCTGATTGGCGCTGGCCTTACGTCGTCCTTCGACTGGCGCGCCATCTTTTGGTTCCTCGTCATTGCGGCAGGCGCCAGCTTTGTGTTGTTGGTTTTAAT
The DNA here is from genome assembly GCA_030564905.1 of Geotrichum fermentans. Taxonomy (NCBI): domain Eukaryota; kingdom Fungi; phylum Ascomycota; class Dipodascomycetes; order Dipodascales; family Dipodascaceae; genus Geotrichum; species Geotrichum fermentans. The sequence goes on from JAJMAG010000105.1 coordinate 55,414, forward strand.
ACTGCCAGAGACGGCCCGATTCATCGTTGGCAATGGTCTTGTCAAACCCCAGCATCCATGGAACCAGGCCCCGTCAATGATACTCCGTGGCAAGCTAATACCAAGTCAGAAACAAATACCTTTTGAGCAAGGTGCTCAATTTGCTCTACTAGTGCCGCCGAAAAAGACATCAATATTGCGGACATTCCGAATCGTCTGTTATAAGGACGTTGCACTCACCTTGGCGCCCATTGGCCTTCACTACACTTTATGGTTCATGATTATCACGGCACAATCAACATTACTTCAATCTGAGTATAATTTCACAGTGCTGCAAGTTGGTATCTCATACCTTGCAAACGGCATAGGCTCCATCCTTGGGTCTTTGGTAAGTGGCAGGATCATGAACAAGTTATACCAAAAAGATGTTCGCAAATTCAAGCAATCGTGGCTCGAAGAGCATGGGCCGGATATACCTCCAAACATGCACGAGTTTGACATTCAAAAGGCCCGACTGAAACCAGCTCAAGTAGTTTCCATTTTGGTATTGGGGACCAGCATTATATTTGGATGGACGATCGAATACAAGGTCCACTGGATCGTACCTATTCTCATGACGTTCTTCATATCTTGGGGGTGTGTATTTTACATCAACCTGGGGACATGCTTGATGGTGGATCTGTTTCCAGAAGAAGGCTCAAGTGCCTCAGCGGCACTGAACGTGGTGCGATGCCTGCTCTGTGCAGCTGGCCTCGCGGCAGTTGATAGAATGACGGATTCATTGGGCACCGGCGGCGCGTTCACATTGATGAGCGGTCTGGTGTTTTTGAGTTGGATTTGCATTTTCTTGGAAATGAAAAACGGCCATCGCTGGGACCGCGAGCGTCGTGCCCGAGAGAAGAAACCTGCCACTGGTCCCAATTCATGAACATTGTGAGCCCCGCGTTTTCTTCTCTGCTTTGGGGTATCTTGGTTTGCATCTCCATCATTATCCTTTTACTGATATCTTTTTTGTTTCTTAGTACCTATCATTGCATACCTATTATTGCATGTACAGCTGTAAAATACATTTCATTCATCACATTCAATTAAAAAAAAAAACAAATCCTATGCTATAAACTTATGAAAACTTACATTATTTTGTATCGCGTGCCCTTAATGAGGACCGGTATCATTCCTCCAGTCGGTATCTGAAAAGGACGATGTCCGGTCAACCCTAAAATGGCGCGAATCACGCTCTGGTGCGTCGTCACGCTCACAAACATGGCGCGGTTCGCGGGGTCCGGCTCGTCCCAGTCGTCCTGGAATATGGCGTCCAGGAACCGGCGAGTGCGGACCTTGAGCTCAAGCTCGGTCTCCCTGCGCGCCGCAGCAGCAGCACCAGCAGCAGCACCTCCAGCGTCCTCCTTCCCCCACAAAACGTCCTCGTCGGCAAAGTCCTGGTCAAAGGCCAGATTCGCATACCGGCCCGAAATGACTTCCTTCGTGGCACGCCGGTCGCTCAGGTAGTTCCTTGATGGCGGCCGAAGGTCCTCGCAGACAATGGGCCGCCGCCGCGAATCGCTCACTAGCGTCGTTGAACTGGAGTTGCTCGCTTCGCTACAGGCGCTGTCGTTGCTGTTGCTTCTGGTCAGCTTGACAGCTGCGTCTGGCGGTGGCGTGCACTCAACAGGTTCTTTCGCATTTCTCCACGTGTAGTGTAAAGTATCAAGCGCTCTCGTGAGAGGCGACACATAAAACACCTGCGGGCTTGGAATCTCATGTTTCTCCATTTGGTTTCTCCACGCAATACGAATGCGTTTCGCTTGCTCGACGCCTAACGGCGTGAGTCCGGCATCCGGGCCCCAGACAATGTTGCCGTCGCCTGTCTGTTTGCTCCAGCACTCCTTCCACCCCCGCGGGCCGTATATTTCCGCCGCCAGGTTGTCATACCCTTGGGCATGCCTTGCCAGGAACAAGACCTTGTACTGCACATCGCGGTCCTCGCCGTGTTTGTGGGCCATTTGGCACGCGTAGGCCTCGGAATTGCTGCTATTCAATTCGACGACAAGCCGTTTCAGCGCCGGCCACGAGCCATTCATGATGAGCCCAAAGTTGCACTTGAGCATGTTGAAATTCGCATCGTTTGTCCGGTAGTCGGTTTGCACAAAGATTCCTTCTCCCGCATCGCTATACGACGTGCGAGCTTGCACCAAGTTCATGTTTTCTAGCGATTTCTTGAGCGTTGGCGGTGCAATGCTGTCGCGGCGCGGCTGGACCGCATCCATACTCTCCAGCGATCGCCGAAGGGTCCTGGTAGCAAGGCTGTCGTAGCTTGGAATTCTAGATGGTGTCGAGCCAAGGCTTCCGTAGCTGACATTGCTTTTAAGCACATCATGCTCATGTTCTTGCGGGTACTCGTATTCATACGCATCTTGGTATGAATCATTGGGCTTTAGCCTAGATGCTGTTAGCAACCATCTTTTTTCACACACACACACACTCTCTCTCTCTCTTTGATAACTTACCGCCATGGTTTTTTTCTGTCTTGGGCACGCTGATGGATCAAAAGGCTTCCAAAAAGAATGATTGTGATGCTCAGAGTCCCCACAATGAAAACAATCAACATTGCAGTAGAATACTCCCAGTCAACGCTTTTTTGTTCCTCTCTTGAGTGAATCCAGAGAGCGCTTTGACAATTTCGATAAAGACCAAAAAAAAAAATTGATTCAAATACCGAGAAAAAAATGCTGATTCACAATTATATATATACATGTATACATGAATATATATATTTACGTAAATAGAGTTGTTGTTTGTATATATAATTTTAGCAAATATCAGCAATAGTACTCAGTTTGCAATGTTTTGTTGTTTTTCAAGGCAGCAGCATACCCAGCAATCCGTAACAGGAGTTGAGTCAACAAAGAAGAACAAAGAGAGACTGCAGCACAATACGTACTCATGTCTTTGCCTACCGACAGCACAGGGCCGGCTAACGAAGCTCTAGGCGCACGAGAAATGGACGAGGCTCTACTACCATGTTGTCTACTGACTTGAATATCCTAAACACGTCTGTTTGCATATCGTCGGCTTTGTTCTTGGCCGGCAAGATCTTGAACTTGACGATAAGCCGGACAAGCATCGTGTACATTTCGCGCTCAGCGAGCTTGGCGCCCGCACAGTTACGCGAGCCTGCCCCAAACCCCATGTGGTCAATGTCGCCATGATTCGAGTACCGGAATCTCTCTGGATCAAACCTAAAGGGGTCCCTGAAATGCGTCGAGTCGAAATTGCTGGCAAGAGTATTCATCAAAAGAATAGTGCCAGGCGGAATGACTGCATTGTTATAGATAATGTTGCTAACCGTTTCCCGGGGTAGCCCAATGGGTTGTATCGAAGAGTATCTCAGGGTTTCCTTTATCAGCATGGTTATATAAGGAACGTACTCATCGTCTGTGCACCGCTGCCAGGCGTCACCTTGAGGATACGCACTTTGGATCTCCTGATATGCCTGGGCTTGTATGGCTTGTCCAAAAGTCGAATTGGCCAGATATCCAATGCAAGCCACGACGCTAGCGGGTATTGTGTCTAATCCAGCCGACACCATAGTAAGGCAAATGCTGCGGAGTTCCTGCTCGGTGATGGCCCGTGCACAAGGTTTATCACTTTGCAAGATATTTCCAATGATACACGGGGGGCACGACTTTGCTTCAATGCTTTTTTCCAGCATGTTGAAAAGCTTATTCATGTAAACGTCTCTTCGTTGTCGGAACGGTAGCGAGTGAGTATTCTTGGTTGTGAAAGGCCATATGCGCATGGAAGGAAGATAATCCTCTCGATTGTGTACAACTGATCTAGCATGTATAATCTCCTTTTCTACAATGAGGATTTCTTCTAGCATGGGATCGTTTGAATCAAACTCCAAGCCATAACTGAGTTCCAGACCCTGTTCAGTTAGCACTCAAAAAACCACTAAACGCATTTCATGTTACAATGCAAAGTGCAAAAGTTGCAAGATATGAATGCACATCAATCTCTTTTCCAACGGTGCTTTGAAGTCTGCGAACGCATTGCGAAGTTTGGCGGTCAATGATAGGAGAGTATGACTTGATGGCAGCTGCGTTGAGGTTGGCGGCGATGACTTTGCGCATGCGCTTCCAGGATTCCGAGAACGGTGTCGTTCCCACGGTTGTACCCTGCGAAGTTGACATGACTTTATGAAAGGTGTAGAGACACGGCCTCGAGATGTTTGCCTTCAAGTTATTTTGCCAGAGCTGGTATATTGCCTCGTAAGTGTTGGCGACCACCACGCGCCGTGTGCCGAGTCGCAGCTGGAACACGGGATGGCCCCATTTCCAGTAGGTCATGGCGGCGCTCGGTCCATGCTGGAAAAAGTTCCCCACTAGCGGCAGTCTTCCTGGAATTCTGGGGATCCCGCGAATAGGTCGGTGGTCACACCATAGTTCAAAATAGTAGTCAAGCATCAGTATGCCTAAGAAAACACACGCTGCTGTAGCTAGAGTTTTGCAGAGTCCAGAGAGAATTACACCATTGGAATGCGTCCACAAGAAAGCAGTTAGCGGGCGAAGTGACTTGAAGTATCCAAACGCCGAGCATGTTGAATACGCAACATACAGGCAGGTCAGTTCTAGGTTAGCTTGATTTTTTCTTGGTTTTTCTTCAGACATAATGTTCTCTATGATTTTTGAGTTAGGGCAGGAATAAAGAGACGTGACAAGTAGCTACAATTTATAACTATGGAGTTTTAACATAATAGACGTCGTGGGGTACAAATGATGTGTGGGACAATGTGGGCAAGATAGGTCTACGCCTGTAGGCCCGGTTAATTTTTCCTCGTGCTACGAAATCACCTTTACGCCTGAAATTTTCAACTGAATACCACCATTTTAATTTTAGAACCTCCAGAAGTCTCTGAATCTTACTAAAAACAACAACTAAGAGAGATAAACAAAAACAATCAATCAACAGGGCTTAGAACAATAAACAAAAACAAAACAACAACAATTCGAAATGTGTTCGAAGTCATAGTCCATAAAAACATAAAACACAAGAAAAAGAAAAAGACGAAAAAAAGGAAAGAGGAAAGGGAGGGGAAAAAAGGGAAGCTGATCAAGCCTTGCGAGAAGAAGAGCCAAAGTTGGGCGGAGGAAGCTGCTTCATGGCTTCCTTCTTTTTCTTGATACAAAATTCTGCCATAATAGGAATATGATCGGAAGGCATATGAGGATTGGGTGCTCCGACGTAATTCTTGAGGAGACCAGGGTCAATCTTATCCAGGAGACCGGTGACACGAAGAGCTGTTGTAGAATGCCAAATATAATCAATGACCTCCACAAAGTTGGGTGTGAAGTTGGTGAAGGGAAGTTCACCAATTTCAGAGTAAGCGGACTGCAAAGAAAAGGGATGGGATATTCCCTCCTCAGTGAACTTGCCATAAGAACGTCCATTCATATCGTTGTGGTTCGTAATCTTTCCGGATGAAAAGAGGTGGTATACACCGCTATCCTTAGTGGAGTTAAAATCGCCGTTAATAACGATGGGAATATTCTTGGCATCAGTGCACTGCGGGTAGGCTGTGTTCTTAACCAAACGAGTAGCGACGCTGTCTACTGTTTCAAGAAGAAGTGCAGCCTGCACAACCTTGACATCATTGAAAGCAGGGTCCCAATGGAAATGAGTATTGGCAAAAATAATCAACTGACCAGTGCCCAAATGCTCCAACACAGAAATAATGGCGACATTGTCCTTATTCATGACACGGTTGAAAATATCGGCCGCCTTCTTCAGGTCGTCCTTTTGAAGAGCATAGGAGGCGTATTCCAATGTTTTGGTCTCTACAAGCTTGAACTTGCTAGTTTTAAAAAACGTGGCACAACCGTCAACACGCCTAGCTTCAGACTCGGACATGGTTTTGGCACGCGTTTTTTGTCCAAAGATACCCTTGTAACCTCGCTCAACGAGTTTTGGAATCCAGAGGTCATCGAAGTTATGTCGATCAACTTCCTGTAGACAGATGAGATCAGAATCATACGCAATCAGCTCCTTCAAAACAATCTGGCTTCTATAAGGCCATGCAAGGGCCCAGGAAGGAGTGTACCCGTACATGGCAGGAGTGGCATACCAGTCACACAGGGTATTATATGTGAGGGCCGTAAACCTGTCTGTGGGCTTATCAGTTGCATCCTCAGATTTCACAGGAGCGTCAACATCAGTCGGCAGAGGCAAAGCATACTTGTCAGTAATCTGACCCATTTCGTCAAAGGTAAGCCAATTTCTTGGAGCAGCAGGGCCCACTTCTGAGTTTTCCCTGTATTCCATAATAAGACCTTTAGTGCCTTCTTGGGCAATTATGGTCTTGATCCTTTCCGTCAATGGATTACCCTCGATTCCCATGAAATCTAATTGGAACAGCATTCCAATGGAGCCAGGAAGATTCCGGACCTTATTTTCAAAGAGAAAGAAATATTTGAGGTTATAGAGCAACCCAATACTCTCCGGAAGTTCTGTGATTTGGTTATGAGAAATGTCAAGGACCTTCAAGTGCTCAAGTTTAGTAATCGACGCTGGGATTTGGGTCAGTTTGTTGTGAGACAGGTAGAGGTTTTGCAGAAAGCTGAAGTTTGTCACCTTGGGAGACATTACAAGAAGGCCTTGACCCGAGAGATCTAGAGCCGTCCAAAACTGATGCGAATTCTCGTTCAACTTGCGTTGACGTTCATCTTCCTGTAATTCGCGTTTTGCGTTTGAAGTAGCAAGGGCTGGGCCAGCACCAGACAAGCCCTTAACAGGTGTCATGGGAGACGAGTGCGCTGCAATGTTTTTGGCCTGATGGTTCTGTTGGACAAACTGCATCGCAAGGTCAGTGATCGTCAAAGTCGGATTTTGTTGGTGGTTGGCGCGTGACTGAAGAGCAGCGCTTCTAGCATAGTTGTGAGGGGCGTTAGATTGTTTGGACACCTGAGCAAGCTGGATCTGTTGCTGCCAATTCTGGGTAGAAACCAGCGCGGGATCTAATGGCGCATTTGAGCTATCATTTTGAGCGTTGGACGACTGCTGCTGTTGTTGTTGTTGCTGTTGCTGTTGCTGCTGCTGTTGTTGTTGTTGTTGTTGTTGTTGTTGTTGGGCCTGGGCTTGGGCCTGGTGATGATGCTGCTGTTGAGCTTGCTGCTGCTGGAGAAGATGGAGTTGAGACGACGAGTTGGAGCCAAGCTGCTGGGGATGGTGAAGAGAGTTGAGGTGTTGGGGCTGACCTTGTTGATGGTGCTGCTGCTGCTGCTGTTGTTGTTGCTGCTGCTGTGCCTGCTGTTGCTGTTGCTGCATCTGCTGGTATTGCAGAGCATAAAGGCCTTGAGTGGCACCTACGTTTGATGCCGACGGGCCCATGGACATCTGCTGAATGGCTCCATCATGAGGCAGCAATTGCTGCTGCGGCAGCCTGTGCTGTTGTTGCTGTTGCTGCTGATATGACTGTGTGATATTCATCAGTTTACCTTGTCATGTGTAGTAACCGGTTTGAGATATAGCTCAATGGATATATATGTATTGATTGGGTCTAGAGGACGAGGAGGGTGGCTGGTTTGTGCGGAAAATTGTGAAGGATTGTGAATGGGTGGTGAAGAGAACAAGTTTGGTGGTGGAGAGGATTTTTCAGAACAAAATGACAAAACCCTTCTCACATAGTTTGAGAAACAACTGCGCCGTACCTCACAGCTCAATACTCGTTCTTTGACTTTCTATCTCAAACATGAAGAATTTTAACACACTTTTTCTTTGACTGGAATAGAGAATACAAGAGTGGCAACCTACAGTGTCTCGTGTTAACCATATACGCCTTTATTTGTCTCTACTAATCAATAATTTACACGTATTCCAAATCACTACGTCAAAGACTCCAGTATCCGATCAAACTGGGCCTTGTCAAATTTGATGTACTGAACAAAGTTAGCAGATTGAGGGAGCTGCATTGAGATATACTAACCTTATCAACATGTTTCGAAAAATCGCCACCACTATGCTTGTCGTAGAATCTATGGTAGAGAGGAGAAATAAATGCAACTTCTTTAGCGAGTAGCTGTCGCAGAGCTTGGTCTGTGATATTATAGCTTTTGTGTGCCTTGACAAGGGAATCGAATTCCGCATTGAATGTTCGAAATTTTTCTTTGATTGCTTCACGATCCTTTGAACTGAGTGAGGACTTTCCTGACGAAGCGGCCGTGCCGCCTTTGACAACCGTGACGTCCATAAGTAAGGCCGCGGCACTCTTCCAGCTAGGAAACAGTTAGTAATAAGGCATGGTAAAAAGAAAAATACATACCCTTCAAGGAATAGATTGAGTCCACGCTTGCGGAGTTTCTCTATTCGGTCAGACCCCGTTGAGCCTAGAATCATGTAGATATCAGACTTTGTGACGTAACGTTCAATCAAAGTCAAGTTGTTTAGTAGGAAAAAGCCAGCTTGAGTATTTCGTTTCTGGGTCGCCTTTGCCTTCATTTCCAAGCAAACGAAAAGAGCATCAATGGCATCTGAGAAATATGACGACAGTAACTCAACTGGGTTACCGGCGGCCGCGGCAGGAGCCGCACCGGAGGATGTGAATGTGGTATACCAGCTGGGCCTCGGGTTCGACGAAATCCATGAGCCAGGGGTCATGGTGGAAATGGAAACGAGAGCTGAATTTTTATAGTCGGCAAATCGTTTCATACGAGACATGACTTCGATAGTCACGTCGCACACGCCATTGTCGTTTGGAAGGGAAACGATATTCTGCACTCGCACTTCAATGTACTTGATGAAGTCGGTAAAGACCTGGTGGGTGGTTTCCTGAACGCTCTGCATGGATGCAGAAAGCGCAGTAGGTACTCGCTTCAAAACCATTTGAATGGTGTTGATCAAATGCCCAGTAGCTTCAATGACTTCAAATGCTAGCATGGCATCTGTAGCGAGATGAGTCTTGACATGCGCGTTGATTTCTTCACAGATTTTCACATATCCCGTTACAGCGTTGGCGCAAACAGACTCGAAATAGAATGTCTGCATTTCCTTCATATCAGGGAAAAGGCGCGCAGAGTTCTCTACTTCTGCAGTAAGAAGAAGGCAAAGTGCGTCAGAATACTTGATGATGGTGTTGGAGCCACGCTCATAAGGCGGAGCTTTGCTTATATTGATGAGAGAAGCGTTGGAGGGGCCAGTTCCACTCGGTCCCGCTGCATTGCTACCTCCAGGTCCTCCGACGGTATTTGACATCATGGAGATTGCTTGAGCAACAGAGGGTGTAGGTGGCGTCGCAGGCGGGTGGCATTTCGTTTCTAATGACCCTAGTGATGCTTGAATGAATCGTGAGCTGATTTCAAAGTAAATTTTGTCGACTTCACGTCGGTCAAGCTGCGGCTGCGAATCAAAAACTTCGTACAATTGTCGGAGTAGTGCCATTTCCTGTGACTTGATTACTGGCATGCGAATGTCTTTGGCAAGGTACTCGCCGGCGTCAATTGGCTTGAACGCCTGAGCCAGCAGTTTGCGCAAGTAATCCTTCAATTGGGCCGAGCCTTTCTTGACAAGCATGGTGGCTTTTTCGATTACCTTGAAAAAGGTCTGCAAGTTGGCGCTCTGCAAATCGTTTAGCGCGCCGCTCAGTTTGGTGATTGTGGCAGCGTAGGTTGAGATACCGACAGCTTCTGGTCCCTTCACAATGATCTCTTCGCATTCCTCCGTGACAGTCGCATAGTCGCGGATGCCATGCACGACGCTCAGACTCTCTGCCAGGTTTCGTTCATAAATAGCCATCATTTTTGATTGTCCGGAAATTGGTTTAATCGCTCGCTCTGCCTTGTAAGCACTTCGTCCGAGTTTGTGCAGGGAAGTCGTCATTTGGTCCGTCAAGGAGGAGATCTTGGACAACGTCTCCTCGAGCACTGACACATCCGACTCGTCTATATCTAGGGAGTACCCTTGAACCTGTGTGCTCATTGTGCTTTCCTACTCCATGGAGAGTTATGGGGCAGTGTTGAAGTGGAGTTGGGAAGTAAACGTTTCACGTTCTTGTCCCACCAAATAAGTCGACGGTCCCAGGGGTGAGTTGAAGTGAGCACGCTAACCACAACTGTAGGTGTAAAATCGGCACTAGAGACTAACATCTCTCCTCATGGATGTGCATAGTTTAATGTGAGTGACGAGGCCTAAGAGAGGAGCTCTTTGAAGCACAACAGGACACCAATTTCTTCTTTACGCTTCTGTTGCCCAGGTTGTTGGAAGTGTATGCCTGGTCTTCCTTGCTGCGTACAAGGAAGTTCAGGTGCAAAATACAAGGAACAATTGGGGATTTGAGACTAGTTAGTGTAGATCAGCTTAGAGAAGTATGGAGAATATTACGACGATATATTGTGGCCGCTATTTTAGGATATGATATTCTCATTTCTGGAAGAGAGTCCAAAGGAAATACTACGAGTACTTTTTTAAAAGACTATTTTTTTTTTCATTTCATCCCTGTATTAAATAGGACTACCTATTTTATTAGTACTCCTTGTTAGAGAAAAAATTAATACAAATGTCTGACTCAAAACGAGCAGTCTGTGCCTATAAATTGAAGAGATATAGCTTCTTTTAGACTCGCTTTTCGCATAGCGACAGACTCCGACGGATTAGATTGTGATTCAGGAAGTTTCACCAACTTGCATTGGCATTCAAGTAATGCTTCATAGATTACTTTGTATTTTATAAAAAGGAGTATTACAATACATGTTAGCTTAAAAGCCACAGTTGAAATCTAAAGCGCATAAGGAAAAAAAACTATACTACGAAGAGCCTGAGACGAAAACAACCCTGAACTTCAAGTTTTGAGTAGGTGTCTCTTGTCTCGTAATATGTCAACTATGTAAGTGAATTGCAGCCATCTTAAGCTGAGTTGCCTAAAAAAAAACCGCGCTATTCGTATACGTTCATCTCTAATTTCCAGCTACAGTTGACATTTTATGTTGCCATACAAAAGTTGATCCATGTTGGCCCCAGGTCACAGCTAAAAGATGGTAGTCCTAGGCGTGTGTGTACAAGTATGCCTTTTGGCGAATGAACGCGGGCCCGGATTACACCCGCAAAAGATCTCAGTGCTCAGCCTAGGTTTCAAGAGTTACAAAGACAAACAAGGAGCTCTGTCACGGACCTACATGTAGTATGTATTTGAAAAAGTTTGGTGATATACTAGAACTTCATGCGCACCTGATAGCATCTCGTCGCATTCAGCAACATTTGAACTCTGAAGTGCAAAGGCTTAGGACTTTGGACTTCAAATGTTGGGAAATATTACCGTTTAGAAACTGGAACAAAGGATTGCACAACTGAAGTTGAATGTCAAGATCGATGGATGGATAAGTGGGTGGGAAGGTGTTTGATTTTCTTTGCAGTTCTATTATATTCCAAAGCACGGCATGGAGTACTGCAAATCACCATGTATTCTTAATGCCCTTCTATTATACACTTGTAACACTAGTATAGCGCGGTAGTAGCAAGCACTTGAGCACCACTAGTTGAGATTGTCAATGATCGAGACTTGGGCTGCGAATCACGATACACAGTACTGCACTCAGCTCAATATTGAATCGTCAAGTTGCTTGCTCTTTTACGACTTGCCGGTGGACATATCAGTTCCTTCCAGCTGGCCGGCCTTATTTTGCAACGACGTGATTGAGATGCCAGTGGAGTGGTGGATCCACACGGCGGACAGTCTACCGCGCGTTTGGTCCGTGCAACGGCTGCCGGCCGCGCTATTATTCAAGGGCATCCCCCCGAACTTGAGCTATAATGCTTTTATAGTAGTAGCCAAAATAAATCTAGATTTTTCTCTTTCTTTTTTGTTATTATGGAAAAACGTGACCCAGTGATTCACTGGCGCATGCGCTTTGATGGCCTGGAATTCATGAGTCTGCACGCGCGCGCGTATGCATGTGTGGTGGCTTGCGGTCCCTGCGTCTCATGTCGCCGGCCGGCCAAAAGCCAATCAGTCAATTGCTGGCCCCACCGCACAACTTCGATTATAAGGCGAAGAGAACTTAGCGTTGCGACTTTTTTTTATGCTCAAATACATGTACTACTACAAGTCTATCGCAATGTTCAATGTTTTCGGCAAAAAAAAACACTGGAAAGAAGAGCGCATGGGAAGAGTTTTGAAGCCCAGTAAACTTAAACATTGGGTCTCTACATCGCTCGAGAAGAATGCCAAGGAATTGTGGGCAACCCAATTGATCCCAGCCAGAAGCAACATTTGAAAAAAAAGCTCAAGGCCTGTGCCGAATGAATTCGTGCAACGAACAATGGAGTAACGGACGACTATCGGAAGTAATTGTCGAAGGCGTGCTTGGCCTCATGTCTTCTTTATTACACTCGAGTGCTTGTCGTAGCGTCATTCAAACAAAGACATTGATGCTATTATCATCACCATCGATCAGAGTCTTTGAATGATTACTGCAGATGCCAACATTGAATGCCGTACTGAGACCACTGGTCGCTAAGCTACTATAAGCTAGCATACGCTCACCCCCCGTTTAACGTGATCGAACGGCGGGTTTAGAATGCGTAACAACCATTTCAACATACGAGTCCATGCGTTGACAACCTGTAGATTAACCGCAAGTTAACGTTTCGGAGATGCTACTAGTTAGAGTAGTGCACGGCGAAACAACGATCATCATGGACTTTGAAGTTACTACATGGCTTGTGATAGGACGGGAGATCCATCCTGAGGAGCAAACTTCAGTTCGAGTTCTCTTCATAATGGCATACGAGGAGCAACTTGAACTTGAGTGGTGGAGCTACTATGTAGCCTGGCTTGTTCGGCCGGAATCGAAACCCGTGTGTTTAGAACCAGCAATGACCATCATGACCATCATGAAACAAAAAGACGCTCGGTGCTCTTCAAGGTTGATCTTCAAGTCACCTGTTCTTGTAATGCAACCTCCGAGTAGTACTAGGAGTACTAGGAGTACTTGGAGTACTAGTAGTACAGACTGATGTAGTAAATACAATCCAGTTACAAATATTCACATTCAAATGTTTTCATTAATTGCATATTCAGCTCTCAGCTGTTCGCGTGACAAGCTGTCCAATTTCAAGTTCTAACTAACTTGTTTTAGATAGTATCCAGATGCACATTTGTTTTCTATAGCCTGACTGATAGCACAACTTTAGACGGGGAGCCCGTTAATAACTCAACGGGTAGTTAGCCTTGAGTGGTCCATGGCACATGTGCCCACACTTGAAGATGTAGTACAACGTACAATAATACAAGGTGATGGGTTCATTCTGAATTGAGTTCAGTGTTTCTTTTCATTTTCAAAAAAATCGCAATCGATCGGGATGTTTATGGAAATTCCAAGAATGTTTTTTTTTAAAGTTGAAAACGTTAAGCTTCAACGGTTACCGGTATCCGGAACCTGGTCCTCGGACGTCACAGCCGGTAACTAGTACTATTAGTTGAAGACATGTTTAACTTTGTGCCAATTGATGAATTGCTAAACCACCAAGCTTAGGCCGTTGCAAGGTTGCCCATGCTTGCAATTGAGCAGTTCTTGTTTTTTTTTTTTTTGTTATTCTGCTTGCGTGAGTCAAGAGAAGAGAAGAGCAATCAGTGCTGCTACCATACAATTAATTAATATCAATATCAATAATATTGGGATTATCATCAGTGTGGGCTGTGGGGGCCGTTTGATGAAATATCACTGGCCTTGGCATGTGTCATCAGAGCCTTGAGTGTTTTTTTTCTGATTTGTAATTTTGAACTCACTGAATTCTGTACTGCTACTATATGGATACTATAACTGAGCATTGACTGTCATGAGGGCATTCACTAGTAATAGTAATAGTAATAGTACTAGTAGTAGTGAATAATAGCTCATTTTGCTTGATGGACTGAATCCCATGTGTACTAATCATTGGCATTGATCATCATCATAGTAATTACTAGTTAACGCGTCTCTTTGGCATTTCTTAGCCGTTCAGCGTTTCTCTTCCCGCGCAACATACAAGTTGGGTTACTTTGCACAAGTAACGTGCGTGCGGCTCACGTACCCACATTGGTACCCATTTCCCTGCAACGTTTTTCACATTCACCTGATTCATCATGGGATCATGATTGCAACATTCAGCATGTAGCACATGCCCATGTGGACCACCATCACCACCACAACCACAACCACAACCACCGTCATGTTGTTGGTTGATTGATGATCACCAAATGGTCACAATCACCACCACAACCACCGCAAAGTTCATGATGAGACATTAACCAATGCGCGCGTCATACAGGACGCAGAGACACCACCACCGCTGCGTGCACGCTGCTACTAGTACGATACAGTAGCACAGCAGCTCCTTCTGGCAAACTTGACGGAATGCCCGGGCCTTGGCTCATCATATGAGCGATAGTATGCCACATACACAATGCGAGATATACACTCATTGCGGACACACTCCTGGATCCTCTACACACACACACACCAGGAATATAAATATCAAGCCTCTGTCTTGGTCTACAGAAATATATCCCTTCATCATCCACACACTCAAAAACAATTGAACTACTCAATTATCAATCTACAACTTACTCTTATCTACTACTAAAGTTTACTACCACTACTACTTAACTCCCTCAGATCATGGTATCTCTCTTCATTCGAAGTAACAAGGCCATTGAGGTCAACAAGCCCAACGGCCTGGATTTCCATCTTACCTCGCACGGTTCGGACTGGCTTTGGGCTGCCTTTGCGCTCTTTGCCTTCTGCGGCCTGCTAACCATCGGCCTCTCCCTCACCAAGCCTCGTACCGAGCGTCTCTTCTACAGAAACACCATCTGCTCCCTCTTTGTCATGTCTGTCCTTTACTTCACAATGGCCTCCAACTTGGGTTGGACCGATATCCAGGCAGAGTTTAACCACGTCACCCTTAACCCCGAGTCTAGCCAGCGCGAGCAGCCCGGTATTAGGCAGATCTTCTACTCGAGATATGTCGGTTGGTTCTTGGCCTTCCCGCCTGTCTTCTTGAACTACGCCACGCTTACCTCTGTCTCCTGGTCCACCACCTTGTTTACCATTGCCTGCCAGTGCGCCTTTGTCGTCAGCTTGCTAATCGGCAGTTTGATCAAGTCCTCGTACAAGTGGGGTTACTACTGCTTTGCCATTGTGGCCTTCCTGCTCGTTGCCTACAACTTGCTATGGAACTTCCGCCGTGCATCCATTGAAGTCGGTGTCCATCCCGCCGGTACCGGTCTCTTTGCTGTGACCGTCTTGCTCTTGTTGTTGTATCCCATCTCCTGGGGTCTTTCCGAGGGCGGTAATGTGATTGAGGTCGACTCCGAGGCTGTCTTCTACGGTGTTCTTGATGTCTGCTTCTTTGTCTTCCTCGGCGCCGCCTTCTTGTTCATTGCCAAGGATGTCGACTTTAAGGAGCGTGACATCTACGGAACCCGCGGCCCTGTCTTCCAGAAGCACCACCACTACGCCGACCACACTGCCGACATTGCCAACAGACACTCTGGGGACACCGCAATCGACCACCAGCTGCCCAACAATGAGTTGAACGCAACGGTCGAGAAGCCCGTCCAGCCCAACCAGGTACCCAACGAGACGGTCTAATCTCTCTCATCATACCTAACAAAGGGTTTAAGAAGTGCACTGCGCTACTTTTTCAGCCTTTTGCTTCTTTTTGTTTCCAATGTTGCCGAGCCTCCACCTTTTTCTAATAGTCTTTCGTTTTTTATTTTGATGTTGCGTGTCTGAGGCTCAACTTTCTAATGCTTTTTACGATCCTTATTATTTATAATAATCTAATTACATATACCAACCTAAATAATCTTTCTGAAATACATGTTTTTAAACTCTTATATTGTCTGGTCCATGTGCTGCTCCTTACCTTCTTGAGTGGTTGTTCTTGTTCTTTTCTATCCCATTTATCCCAACTTGTGAGAACATGAGTTTCAGTGTCCTCCCCCTGCCCTAGCACAATTTCTGACTTAGTGGCATAGTGTCTTCAAGTTATAGGTTTTTAATAGCGCCGCTGAACTCCATTTAATCGTTAGCAACATTCGAAGTACTAGTAGCAAGCTGACCTTGGAATCAAGTTCAACTCTCTCCCTCTCGAATTGAGTTTTTTTTTTTTTTTTTTTTTCTCTTGAACTTCCTCCCCTCCCCCTTCCAAGGCCCTGGACCTTTACCAGGCCCTTTCTCCTTAGTACGGGCATGTGCCACTTGAGCCTAGGTGTCTTTGGCTCTGTCGAAGACAGCAAGCCACCAAAATAACATATACCAAAGTACCGAAATACCAAGCTTGAGGCAAGGAGGTCTGTATACATACTTGGAATGCGCATTGCTCGATTTGAACTTACTATGTAGTCTGTAGTCTGTAGTCTGTAGTCTGTACTCCTGATCTCTCACCTCTCGCTTCTCCACTTCATTGTTCTTACATACACTGTACTTTTTACTTCTTGCGTCACGTTTCGAGTCTCGAGTCTCGAGTCTTGAGTTTCTTGTTTCAGCGACTTTACAGATTTTCTTCTCCCGCGGTCCTTGATCTCCCAGCGACTGTGTTCAGCACCGCGATTGAAGTCTGAACAACCAACGCCACCGCACCCATCAACAACACCAACAACACCAACATCGTAAGGTTACTTGAAATGAACCAAGAACAAGTAGCGCAGCCAATTCGATTCAACACATGTTTTTTTTTTTTTTTTTTATTCACAACAGTAAATAAAAATAAATAAATAAAAATAAAAATAGATACAAAGCCCTGGCAAAGACGTCGACCGACGTCACGCCAAGTCGACCGCGTAGGCGCCCACATCCTAGAGCTCGAGCTCATGTCGTGTCGTGCACACTACTGAAACAAGCTAGCCTACATATGCTGAGCATGATGCATGGTGAGCATGGCGCCGAGGTATGGAGATGAGCGTTTCTGGTGTGCAAAGTGGGCGTGCGCGGGTATACCTGGTGTCAACCTCAAAAAAAAAAAAAAAAAACATCCATTGCGTATGTTGTACGGTAGTTATGAGAGAAAGAGAGAGAGAGAGAAAGAGAGAGAG